>JAFEMH010006202.1:0-132070 GCA_022495995.1 Adenophora triphylla var. japonica | reverse complement strand
GAATATGGAAGATTCACTTCTCCACCCACCTTTATCATGCAAAAATCCCAATATTTCACATAATATCAAAGCAAATAAACATGCAAGGTGATATAAATGTATTTAAAGAGAGAGAGAGTTGGTAGCTTACCTATTGTAGTCTCTGGTAAGAACACCGATGGTATGGTGCTTACCCCTTCAAAACACCAACAAAGGGAACCTTTCTTTGGATCTTGGCCTTGGTTTAGAATGTGTGTGAGGAGGGAGGTGGGTGTGTGTGTGTGAGAGAGAGAGAGTCTCTATTTTATGCGAGAATTTCCCCTCTTTCTGATATCCTCCCAAAACTCTCCCAAAGGTCCTCCCAAAAATGATCGGCCCGTACCTTGTATTTATAAGCTGATCGATGGGAGGCTACATGTCGTCAGACGAGAGGACTTAAGCTGCCTTAGTGTCGTCCTATGTCGGACGACGGCGTACGAATTTTGGCACGGTTGGAAATTTGAATGGATAGCGAGCCCAAATGGGTTGAATGGGCAATTGGATAATTGGACTCAATATTGCATTTTAGCAAATAAATGAGCCCCAAAAAATCAAAAAGGAAAGTGGACCCCAAAACATGAGTTCGAGTGCAAGGTACTCACGAGCCCCTCGGCGACGTCACTTCCACGGGAAGTGGGGTTGTCGACACAAATGAGAATCTGAGGCGGGACACGAACGGCGGGGAAAAAAAAAAGATGACGAAGATGGTCGAGTGGTGGACCTTTTGCGAAAAGGATTCCCTACGTATCCCGTGGGGGAATCGGAAATCCGAATCGTAGTTCAAGTAAAAGATCGGAGCGTTTGCGTCCGGGAAAATCGACCATGATGGTCATGCTTTGATGGACCTTTTATGAAAGGATTCCCTACGTATCAGTGGGGGAATCCAAAAGCCGAATCGTAGTTTCGTCGAGGATGGGGTGCTATAATGAAAGGCCATGGGTTTTGTACCCAGAAAGTAAGCTTACATTCCCGAGGGAGTCACCCGGAGATGGGTGTTTGCACCGAGATTGGTTCTGTTCGAGGAGTCACCCACAGAAAGATGGGTGTTTGCACTAGGGATTATTGTTGTTACAGAAGTCACCCAGAAGGTGGGTGTTGCGCCCGAGATTATTGTTTGTTAAGTGCCAGAAGATGGGTGTTGTGCTAGAGATTATTTGTTTGTTAGAGTCACACGAAGGTGGTGTTGCCTTTGAGATTGACTATTTGTTAGAAGTCACCCGAAGATGGGTGTTTGCACCCGAGATTATTATTTGTTACGAGGGAGTCACCGAAGATGGGTGTTTGTACGAGATTATTTGTATTTGTTCAAGGGGAGTCACCTGAAGATGTGAGTGTTTGCACCCGAGATTATTGTTATTTGTTCCAGGGGAGTGCACCTCCGAAGATGGGTGTGCTTGCACCCGAGATTATTCTTGTTTGCCCAATTCGAAAGTCACCGAAGATGGGTGTTGCCGAGATTGATTGTTTGTTCCCGGGAGTCACCTCGAAGTGGAGTGGGTGTTAGCGCTAGAGATAGTTGTTTGTTACGAGGGAAGTCACCGAAGATGGGTGATAGCACCCGAGATTGCAGGACTATTGCTTGTTGAGGTTAAGTCACCCGAAGATGGGTGTTTACCGGGACACCGGGATATATTGTTTGTTAGGAGTCACCCGAAGATGGGTGTTGCACCGAGATTATTTGTTTGTTACGGGAGTCACCCTAGAGATTGCACCGGGATTGGCGTTTGTTAAAGTCACCGAAGATGGGTGTTTGCACCGGGATTATTTGTTTGTTAGAGGAGTCACCCGAAGATGGGTGTTTGTTTTTGGGAGTCACCCGAAGATGGGTGTGCTTATTTTTGTTTGTTCGAGGAGTCACCCACAGAAGGTGGGTGTTTTCGCTCGAGATTATTTGTTTGTTAGAGTCACCGAAGGTGGGTGTTTGCACAGATTTGTTTGTTAGAAGTCACCCGAAGGTGTTTATTGCGGGGATTTTGTTTGTTTCGAAGTCACCCGAAGATGGGTGTTGCCCAGGATTATTTGTTTGTTCAAGGGGAGTCACCGAAGATGGGTGTTTGCACCCAGAGATTGGGAGTCACCCCGAAGATGTGTGGGAAGCTATGGTTTTCCGGGCAGGGTAGTTTATAGCCATTAGGACTCTTTCTTCTTGTTGAGAGAGGTGGGCATTTATACCCGAATAAAGTGGTAAATTTTGATGATAAGCAGTCAAAGGGGTGACCGGCGGATTGACCGAGGGCAAAGGGAAAATCACCCCTTACGGGCGTGGATGTCGTCAGACATGGGGAGTTCCCAAGTTTGTTTTAATTAAAACGGTTAGGTCGTAAGGCAGGACGAAAGAATAGCATATTTCGCCGAGTCCAGAGAGAGGAAGAGAGAAAAATTTGAAAGTTTCTCCCCCCAATTTTGATTTCAATCAAGAAATTGATAATGCCTCCGCGAGCGGAATCGAGAAGGAACGTGCAACGATCATTGTCCGAGAGGAGGAAGCTCGTCGTCCGGAACAAACGGAAGAAATTTCCGGAGGGGAATGGGCTTTACCCAAGCCTCGATTTGCATACTTCCACCATGGAACGGATGGGGGTAAGTATTCTAAATCATTAACCCTTTTCTTTTCAAAATTGGATTTCTAGGGCTTGAGATAGAATTTGGGGGAAATCGCACCCAAAAGAAAGTTGCATGCTTGGCATGAGATGCATTGTTTTGAAAAGATTTTTCTTTTTCTTCTTTTGAAAGAATTGGGTGATTTTTTGAAAATGCACGTGAATGAATGTACACATTGTTATGAGTATGTTCGATACTGTCTTTGTGCTTACTGCGAGCTTTGCGGACGAGGTCCCACTGAGGCGGTGCGACTATTTGGGGCCTTCTTCTGGCTCTTACGATCTGCCGGGCAGTCCCAAGGGTCGATTTTCTTCTTGGTCTCGGACCATTCTTTCTTGCCGTTGGAGATTTCGGGGACACGCCCGGGAGCGTGGAGGCAGTGCGGGCCTTTAGGCGTATTGGTGGGACTCTACCCACACTTTCCACTTGTCTTGGGGTGAGTCGGCCATCACTCCCTATGATTTCACCGCTATTACCGGTCTGCGGTTCACGGGCGAGCCCATCTTTCTGAGGACCACTGGTGTCTTTTGAGCCCCGAGACGCTATTCGGGCATTGGCGGCATGACCCTTCGCCGAAGGGTAATGGAGTTCCATTAGCGGATTTGCATTCGGCTTTGACGCATCGGTGTCGTCTCTTCTCTAAGGAGTGCCGCTACTGAGTCACTGGCCGGTTGGCGAGGCCTTTGTCAAATTTGGATTTTCCGACACCACAATTACGTAATGCCTCTACGACGGCATTGACTCTTTTCTTGGAGCCTCTTCGAGATTGGAGCCGGTATCCACTTTTCGTGGGGCGAAATTTGGTTTTAGCTCAGTGTATAGAGGCTGGATGAGGTGAGCGAGAGCGGTGTGACCTCTTTGGATTTTTATCGGCTTGTCTTTGGAGGTATGCTTTTGTTCTTTTCGTACATTAGCATTTGCATTGACTTTTCTGTCATCATTATATCACTTTATTCTTTGCACTGAAAACTTCTGTCTTTTGGTTTCAGGTGTGGGCTTATGAGGTGTTTGGCTGTTATGCCTGGACTGTGCCTGAGAGGATTGCGGCAGATTTGTTCCCTGCTATCCGCCGATGGACTTTTGGAGCTAGGGAGAGCCGGCGAGTGGACGGGGTGAAGCCAGTAAGACGGCTTGTTACCATGATACGATGATTGCCTTGAGGGCACCTGTTGGGTTGAGGCTGTTCCCTTGGCATGATAGGTATGGCGAGGATGTGGTTGGTGATCTTGCCCTGGTGACCGGGGCGAGGAGGCTTGATTGGCCTGGAGGAGATGCCTGTACTTGGGAGAGAGGGTGCATGGCGGCACGGTTATGGTGCGGCCGCCGCGTTCCTCATGATCCTCTTGCGGGGATTTGGCATATCGGGCCACTGCGACTTGGAGCGGTTGCGGACCGGCATTGATCTTTGCGAGTTTGTCGATGACGGGGATTATGCTCGGTTGTTTTCACCCGATTGGTGACCCCTCGGGTTATGGGTGCCCGGGAGGGCGGCGGGGATGCGAGTGCCGATGCCTCCCGATTTTTTTTTGAGTATGAGAAATTTGGGGGTGTCATTCGCGGCTCCTCATGTGATATGTCTGAGACTCATCCACATCTGCGGCTTCCCCGCGGGACTATACGTGAGCAATCTTTTCTTTTCGATTCGTTCAAGCCTTTTCTTGCTTTCTTTGTCTGTATTGATTGTTTATTTGCCTCTTTTGTTTTCATTGAATAGGTCCCGGCCCAAGACCTACGGGGTGGTGGCGAGGCGCTCACGGGGCGTGAAGATGTTGCGCCGGTTTCGGAGGAGCGCAGAGCATTGGAAGGAGATGCGGCTCCCGGCCGGTGACGTCGTGCCTCAGAAGAAGAGGCCTAGGCCGGCCTTGGCTCCCTCGGCTCACGGGCGGGCGGTTCGAGTCGGCGGCCCGGTGACGATGATGGCGAGGATGACCCTTATCAGCCCCCTTTTGCCACGGTGCCCGAGTGGCACGGATATTATGGCGAGCCCCATCCTTGGGCCCAGTATGAGGATGATGATGATTTGGACGGCAAGAGCCATGAGGCGCAGGAGGGTGGCGGTGATGGCCAGGAGCAGAGCGGCTCTGAGGAGGAGGTGGGCAGCGTCCAGGACAACAGCGACTCCGAGGAGGAGGAGGATGATTCCGAGTCAGAGTGATCACGACGATCTCCTTTTGCCATGCTTTGGACTCTTTTATAGAGAGAGATTAGATGCATGCATTATTTTTGTTCTTTTGGGTTGTAAAACAAATATTTTATTGCATTTTGTATTTTGACAACTAAAGTATTTGCTTGTTTGTATTTTTGTTAGTTCATATGTACAAACCCGTCCCAAGAATGGCACAAAATGGTTTTCGATGTGATTGGGTGTTTTTTTTGGATTTTTGTATGCATTGGGTGACGTTTATGCGTCTGCGGGTGTGTTGGATGCGCCGGATCCTCTCCCGTGGGCTTGATGAGCGAAAGGGAGTGTTTATGTATGATTTTCTGGTGTTTTGGACAGGTTTGGGTAGGCCTTTGAGCAAGAATTGGGCTGCTAGGGGTTGCTGCAGTTGCAGCTGCTGTTGTTTCTGATGGGATTCTCCATGTCGTCCGACACAAGACTACATGGAACCTCCATGTCGTCCAACAGGGAGAGTCTGGGGGGACACATTTCTTGATTAGCAAGCCCCAACATTTAAAAGGAGGCAGACTCGTAAAAAACATATTCCAGCAGTCACAGCAGACTTCAAACTGGTCTTCCACCCTGAAATTAGCCCCAAGATTCGACCTTTGACCCGAAATGGAGCATTATAACGACAGATCTAAGACCAAAGAACGTCAATTTCATTCCAATCTCTTAAATCTAACCCGCCATCATTGTAGCAACAATAGGAGGGTTATTGACCAACGATATGGGTTGAGATGCATCTGAGCATTAAAGGAGTGGGCGGTAGATTGGAATCTTCTTCGGGCCGCGTCCAGATACTGGGACTGCGAGAGGCACGTCTTTACCCTTTCGTATAATGACTTTACACCCACCATTGAAGAGTTCCGTGCAGCGGCCGGGAGGCGAGCTTAGAGATCTTTGTTTTCCCACGAGATCCACGACCTTTGGCGAAGCGGTTGGCCGATTTCTTGGGATTTCACACGAGCGAGTGGCGATACGATTCTCGACCTATCCTTTGTTGACACGGCCCGAGATAGCCCGATTGGTTGTATTGCAGTCGGAGCTGTTTGACCCATCCACTGCCATGGATATTTTCATGCGATCATGATCTCCTTATCTTTGCTTTTGTGAGTATGACGGGGTGTGCTCCGGTTTCTTGCTTTGGGAGTTGTTAGACGGATGCGGGGTTCTCGTGGTACCGCATTGGCGAGATCCGACCCGGGCGAGGGGAGAGAGACATAGTTCCCATTTTGCTTGGCGAGAGACTTATCATGGGATGGACCGGCGGGTGGAGGGTCATTGCTCATGGGGCACGGCGGCCCGATCTCTTATCATTGTGGCTCTTTGAGCGGTTGAGACTTATCTCTCCATTACCGCAGGGGGTAGTGCTGGCATCACCTGGGTTACACGGCGAGAGGCGAGTGGCTCGGAGGCTTCACGGGGAGAGGCGCGAGGCGATTGGCCAGGTATACCACAACGGACATTCAGTATTGGGTTCCCGAATGGAGGCTTGAGACCATGAGCGGCAGGCAGGATGACTCTGTTGTAGTGAGGCTGCCGTGATTACACTTCTCATCATTCAGTATCCCCTTGCTTGTTCAGAGGCAGTATGGGTACCCACGTGAGCCGTTGATGGGTTCGAGAGCGAGATGGCCGGGATACCGTTCTTCTTGACATGAGCCCGATGTCAGGACCCTCGGGTTCTTTGCCGGGGCCTTTTCGGGAGCGGCTTTTCCCGCTCATACAACGATCGGAAGACAGGGGAATCACATATCTGTCCACCCTGTATCTCATTTGGTATGGGGAGCAGATGGGACCAGTTCAGCACATCATTGAAGTATATTGCCGAGGGATCCGAGGAGGAGACCAAACTAGCCGGGAGTTACGTGATCTTTGAGGCGGCGACCCGGACAACGTGGCCGAGCGATCCGGCGAGACTTTGAGAGACTCGTAGAGAGGAGAGCCAAGATGAGGGATGACCCTGAAGTTATGGCTCGGAGGACGGCTTTGAGAGAAGAAAGAGTTGCCCGGGCGGCATTGAGAGGCTGCCGGATTGGTTGACTCACCGACTCATATTATTCTGAGTCGGGACGACGGGAGACGGAAGCTGTTTGGGATAGCTAAGCCAAAGACCTCCCGAGGACCGAGGAAGAGGAAAAAGAAGAATGCTAGTTCGGGAGTGGGAGCAGTGACTAGGATTAGACGACCGGTCATTGTATCCCTTGTTGCCGACACAGACAATTTAGATGTACCTTTTACAAGATATTGTTTCTGCTATTGTTAATGAGTCGAGAGTAGACCGTGCTTGAACTCATCAATGAATGTATTAATGTGATGAAAGTTGAAATTACTTGAGGAACTTAATCAAGACACATTTTGGTAATCACAAATACAAGCTGTTGACGGGATTTGGTGATTTTTATGATTTTTAGACCGAACCGCGAGCAGTTGCCTACGTTCCCCTTTTACGAGAATGGACTAAGGGGCTCGGGTCTCCGTAGTTCGACCCAATTATCTTTGTGTTTTAAGAAAGGGATAGATAGAAGGGGGACAAGTGGTGCAACCACTGTTTTTACCTAGACCGCCCGTTTTAGGGTTTCGGCCTAGTTGGGTATATTCTTTTAGCACCTAGCGCGCCCTTTGTTTTGCACGGTTTGCCTTTTGAGAGGTTTTCGGTCTCGTGCTGGTACATTATTTTCGCGCTTTTGTTTTTCTTCTTTTTTTATTTTTCTCTCTCTTTTTTTTAGAGGGAAGACTCGATTCGGAACGTAGTAGCGGCGTAATTTGTCGCCGTTCACCGGGTGCATGAAGGGATTACCATCCAAATCTGTCAACTTCATTGCTCCGCCAGAGAAGATCTCTTTTACCAGATACGGGCCTACCCAGACTGGCGCCCACTTGCCCAAAGGACTGAATTGATTCGGCGGCTTTTCTTTTAGGACCAAGTCACCCACTTTAATGTCACGGGGATGTACCTTCTTGTCAAAGGCCCTAGCCATGCGCTTCTGATAAGCCCGGATGTGCTCCATCGCCTTGAGCCTTCGTTCGTCCAGAAGAGCTAACTCGTCATGTCGACTCTGAAGCCAGTCTATCTCATTGACTTCATTTTCAAGCAGGACCCGGAGGGAGGGTATCTCTAACTCAATGGGCAAAACGGCATCCATTCCATATGTCAAAGTGAAGGTGGCTGTTCTTACTGAAGTGCGGTAGCCTCATAGTGCCAAGTGAAGCTTCTCAGGCCAATCCCGGCTCCTTTCGGCCATCTTCCGGATGATCCTTTCTAGGTTCTTGTTCGCGGCCTCGACAGCACCATTGGTTTGAGGGCGATAAGGGGAGGACTTGTGTCGCTTGATCCTGAATTCCGCGAGCAGTTCGTCGGTATGTCCCTCGAAGTGTGACCCATTGTCGGAGATAATCTCATTCGGAACTCCGTATCGGCACAGAATATTTTCTTTTATAAAACGGGCCACCTTTTTGGAGTTGAGGACCTTGTAGGATGCCGCTTCAACCCACTTGGTGAAGTAATCCACAGCGACCAATACGAATTCGTGCCCGTTGCTACCGGCATGAGTTATCTTCCCAATAACGTCGATCCCCCAAGTTTCGAATGGCCAAGGAGTGCTCATACAGTAGAGATCATGGGGAGGTATATGGTTGAGATTGGAGAACCGCTGACATTTATCGCAGGTCCGCACAAAGGCGAATGCGATCGGTTTCCATGGAGATCCAATAATAGCCCATCCCGAGTATCTTTGAACATCAAGGCTCGGGCGTTCATATGTGGTCCACACGCGCCACCATGGACTTCTTCCATGACCTTTACGGCCTTAGACTTGCGTGCGAGTAGAAGTGGGCCTCGGTGCCTTTTCTTCCATAAGTCATCTCCCAGAATAACGTACTGTGCAGACAACCTTTTCAACGCTTGTAAACTTTTGGCGCGAAGACCTTCTTTCGGCCTACCGTCCTCTTCTGTCGGGAACGAGGCTTCGCCATGCTTAAGGTACTGAAAGATCTGGTTGTACCATAGGTCATCGACTCTTTCTAGCTCAATCTGACAACAGTAGGCAGGGTTCTCGCGCCTCCCAACTCTGAATGGTTTTACTAACTTTCCCTCTGGAATTTCTACCAAAGAGGCTAAAGTGGCCAGGGCGTCTGCGAACCTGTTCTTGTCCCTGAGTAGGTAGTGGAACGTGACCTCCTTGAATTGGTTGATCGGGTCCTCCATGTAAGCATAGTACATTTGCAGGTACTGGTCCAGAGTTCTCCATTTATTGGACACTTGATTGATGATTAGCTGGGAATCTCCGTATACCTCCAACTTTTCGACATTTCGCTCTAAAGCTGCCTCGAGGCCAGCTATACAAGCTTCGTATTCTGCGGCGTTGTTAGTAGCCGGGAAATTCAACTTGATAGCAATGGGGGTGTGCACATCCTTTGGATCAACAACACCATGCCGATACCATTGCCCCTTTTGTTGGCGGCACCATCAAAGAACAACTGCCAACGGTCTGTACCTTCTATCATGAAAATTCCATCGTCTGGAAACTGGGGTTCGATTTCGGGCGCTTCTGAGCTCGAAAGATCTGCCAAATGATCTGACAGGGCTTGGCCCTTGATTGCCTTGCGGGTCACGAACTTGATATCAAATTCGGCTAAGAAGAATGACCATTTGGCGAGCCTTGATGACAGAGAAGACTTACCGAATAGGCATTTGATGGGATCCATCTTTGACACCAGGTGTACTGTATGTGCCAAGAGGTAGTGTCTCAATTTGCTGACCACCCATACCAAAGATGCACAGGTATTTTCTAAAACTGAATAGTTCAACTCGCTGCCCTGAAGTTTTCGGCTGACGAAGTATATGGCATTTTCCACCTTTGAATCTGGCTTTTCTTGCGCAAGCATGGCTCAAACAGGCCGTATACGTAGCTATCCAAATATAGCAACAAGGGCTTGTCCTTATGTGGAGGACACGGGATTGGGGGATGGACCAAGTAGGCCTTGATTGTCTCAAAGGCGTTCTGACACTGTTCGTTCCATTCAACCTCCTGATTCTTCCGGAGAAGCTTGAAGATCGGCTCACAGATAGAGGTTAGCTGGTGGATGAATCGGCTGATATATTGGAGACGGCCCATGAAAGCCTTCACTTCTGTGACTGTCGTCGGTGGCTTTATTTCCATGATGGCTTTAATCTTTCTTGGATTGGCTTCAATTCCTCGTTCTGCGACCATATATCCCAGAACTTTCCCTCGGACTATGCCAAAAGTGCATTTTGCTGGGTTTAGTCTCATGACATGTTCCCGCAGACGGTTGAAGAATTTCCTCAAGTCGATCAAGTGTTGACCATCTGATCCCGTGGAATGAATAATCATATCGTCAACGTAGACCTCGATCTCCTTGTGGATCATGTCATGAAAGAGCGCAGTGACTGCTCGCTGGTAAGTGGCGCCGGCATTCTTCAGACCAAAGGGCATAACCGTATAGCAGAAGGTCCCCCAAGGGCTGGTGAAGGCAGTCTTTTCCTGATCTTCTTCGGCGAATTTAATTTGATTGTAACCCGCAAAGCCGTCTACAAATGACTTGACTTCGTAACTGGCAGCAGTATCTACCAACAGATCGATATTGGGCAAGGGAAAGTCATCCTTCGGGCTAGATTTTTTTAGGTCTCTGAAGTCCACACAAACCCTGACTTTGCCATTTGACTTGGTTACCGTCACTATGTTGGCCAACCACTTCGGGTATTCGACCACCCTGATGAAACCAACTCTCAGCAGCTTCTCTATTTCTTCTTTGACCTGGAGAGACCATTCTGGCTTGATCGGCGGAGCTTACGCTTGTGGCACGGCTTCGGGTCGGGGGTATTCGGTGCTCAACGGTTGAAGTATCCAACCCGGGCATGTCTTTGTAGGACCGAGGCAAATACGTCCACATATTCCTTGAGCAAATCAATGAGGGCTTCCCGTTCTTCCCGGTGAAGAAAGCGCCAATCTGTGTCTCTTTGGGCTCTTCGGTAGTTCCCAAATTCACTTTGTAGTTAATACCTCATCGGCGGCTTGGGCCCGATTGTCGTCTCGCTCAAAACACCTTTATATTATCATTTAAAAAGTTTTCATCTAAAAGGTCTGTGTCCTCTTCAAATGAATCATTATTAACCACTTTTAAGTCATTAAGATTTGTCTTAGTTAACTTATCATTTGTTAAGGTGGAAATTAAGGGATACGCAGAAAGGTCAACCATTTCATTCAATGCAAAAGGGAAGACAGAGTTAAAGACACGGCGATGATCATCAACCGTGAGAGTATCAGACCTATCTAGAGACTCGAAATCGATAACAAAAGACTCTGAGGACTGACTCAGGGTTACAGGGACGGACTTAGACTCAGACACGCCAGGACGAGGGGTTAGCCCGAGCTTTTCTATCATGACTTCCCGGCTGGAGATCGGTCCCTTGAAGGAGATCCAATTCCGGAGCGGCATCTCTGAAGTGCTGACGAATGTGCGTGGATCAATCTCTTTGTCCCCATCAAACTCGATCACTGATACGTAATCTTTCCCAGTCGGATCATCAATCACAGGTATATAAGCATCCCCGGTCAGAAGGTCAACCATGCCGAAAGGATCTTTAGAAACAGCCCGGGTCATTAGTGGTGCCTCTTCACATAAATCAATCAACGGTGCTTCCATCAGTGGATCAGCCCCGACAACTTTTGATAAATCTGCTTCCTCGAACAAGGCTGCGACATCTTTGCCCATATCGAGCTCAGTGGTTTCGTTGACTTCCCCAATCATAGGCTCGACCAGAGATAACCTCCTGAACTGGTCAGTGAAATCAGGACTTCCCCAGAAGTGATACTGGCTTTCGAAGGTAGTCACAGCCTCTAGAATGTTAGGCTTGTTAATGATAAACTCCTTGATAGGGTTGCTTTTCAAAGTAAGACCCTTCATCTTCTCGAGCTGGCCCTTGGGGCACACAAAATCATCACCCTTTTCTTTGACGAAGTATTTTTCCAAGGAAGGGTGGTAAGGACGAAGATTAGGTTTGACATATGGCTTTCCAGCAGCACTAGCCTTTCTCTTTTCTGCGGCTTCAATCCTGTCGGCCTCTTTGTCCTTGGGGGTCTTCCCAACATACCCCAGACCTTCCCTGTCCTTTTTCAGCTTTAATTCCTCAAGCTTGTGGGTACCCTGCTGACGTCTTCCAAGGCCAAGCCCCGGAATGTAGTTCATACGCCTCATCATCACCATAACTGGAGGGATCTTATCAAAGGAAGTTGTTAGGTCGATCGTGCAGATATGGGCTTTTGGGCTCTTGACCCTGAAACCGCTCAACATCAAGTTGGCTTCGTCGTGCTGAATTTCCAATACCGGCCTTCCCTCATCATCGGTGCCTTCGATGGTAACACTATCCCCATAAATGATGGTCAGCTCACCGTCTTGGACGAACTTGACGCATTGATGTAAGGTCGAAGCGACCCCATTGATTTGGTGCAACCACGGCCTTCCTAGCAAAGCGGAGAAACTGACTGGAATGTCTATCACCTGAAACTCAACTACCAGGGGTTTCTTGCCGAACCACATAGTTAGCGGTATCGCTCCCAAAACCTTCCTAGACGTGGAGTCATACGCCTTTATGGTCTGGTCGGATGGCTTCAAATCGGTGGCCTTAATATCCAACAGTCTCATCATTCTGGCAGGCAGTACGTTCATAGCCGAGCCATTGTCTACCATTACATGGGGGAGCTGGTGCCCATCTAACTGAACAGTGATGTGCAGGGACTCGTTGTGATTGGCTCCATACTTTGGCAAATCCAATTCCGTAAAGGTGATGATATTTCCGTATTGGGCGGTACCTATCGTTTGGCATGCTTCGTCAGGGGTGGAATTTACGGACACCATCGTCTTAGATAGGGCTTCCTCCAACTTCAGCTTGTGAGGATTAGAAGAAGTCAAAAGAGACCAGAGAGAAATGTTGTCCTGGGTTCGCTTCAATTGTGCAAGGATTGGGTCGTTCCCCGTTAAATCCTCTTCGACATTCCCCTTGGCGTACGGACTCTTACTAGCTCCATCTCCCAGAACAACTGCTTCTTTGTCTTTCCCTGATGACCCGGCAACATCAGTTCCCAACATTTTACCTGACCTGGTGAGCAAGTTTACCTCAGCTTTTTGGTCCTCATCATGTTCTGCACCGGTCGCTTTCAATTCTGACCAACTCAACGGAGGTCCCTGTGTAGCGTACGGCCAGGCCGCTTGTCGCAATTGATTAACAATGATTGCCGAGTTTGAACTTGCGGCACGCTTAATTTCTTCCCAGGTGAGGGGAGTAGATTGAGAATCGGAAGAAGTATTATCATGCTGGACAGCATTTGCTTGTTTTGCTGCGACTCGAATATCATCCCAAGACAACATATAGCAGAAATGAGCATTCAATTGATCATCAACATTGATTACATCATTGTTCGCGGGCACAATAGCCTCGAATTCACTCACACCCTCGTCGAGACTAGCCTCACCAAACTCTCTGACATTGACAAACTCGATCATGTTGACCCTGTTGTTGTTGTTGGGCAGGGGATTGGTGATGACGTTCGGTTTCTCAATCTTGCGCTGGTCGATCAGACCCTGAACAATCTTTCTTAGTGCAAAACAACTGTTGGTGGTATGGCCCAAATTCTGGTGGTAACGACACTTCAAGTTATGATCCACCCCGGGGGTGTTAGGGGTAGGGTAGTTTTCGAGAGGCTTGATCATTCCTGTCCTCACCAAACCATCAAATACCTCCTCGAGCGGCATTCCCAAATCATCTTATTTTGACCTCTGAGGCCGTCCTCCACCGCGGTCGGGTGACTGATTCTTCTCCCCTTAAATGTAGTTGACGGTGTTAGAGACCGCAGTTTCTTTGCCTTTTGAAGCAACAGGGGCAGAGCTTGGAACTCGATAGCGGGGAGCTGGAGCGTTACCAGGAACAGGAGTTGGGATGATGGAGTAGGTAGCATTCTCACTTTCGGCCCCTACACTCACCATTTCTCACAAATTCGGGTAGTATCCCCGACCAATGGCTTCCCTGACAGATGGCTTGACACATGAAAGGAAGATGGACTTCTTGTCAGAGAGGGGGATTGGGTGAACCAACTCATTAAGCTTCTTATTCCACCTTTTATAAAAATCTGTTACGGACTCATCGTGCCTCTGGATGGTGTCGATCAAGTCACTACGAGTGGTGTACCACTCAACACTTCCTTTGTATTTGTCCAAGAAAGCATCACTGATCTGAGACCACGTAGTCCTAGCTTCCGGTTTTAGGCCTAGAAACCATCTCAACGGAGAGTTATCGAGGGACAAGTGAAAGTAAAGGGCTAGCATCTCCTCGGTGGCCCCTTTGGCACCCATAGACATGATGTAGCTGTTCATGTGAGTTTTAGGGCATGTGGAGCCTTCAAACTTAGTTATGGGGGGCATCTTGAAGTTCTTTGGGAGGGCCTTGGAATCCTTGAGTTCTACGGAGTTAACTATGTTGGACCCAAAGGTCATCTTGTGCAATTGCTCTTTCACATACTTCAGCTCTTCTTTCAGACTTGAAACTTCGGAAAATGGGGGTTGTCCTACAGTTGGAGCTACCGTTGAGGATGGCAGTGGAATTTCCGGCGTGGATCTGATAGGCAAGGCAGCCGGAGGAAGCCCAAAAGTGCTGGGTACATTGCTGTCCACTAAGCCAACTGGGCTGGGGATTCTGTTCCCGTACATGTCGTAACCATTAAATTGAACGTCGGGATTTCGGGGCCCCAACTGCACTGACTGGCTTCTGACCTGACTATGGGCAGGGGACCTAATACTGATGCATGGAGCTGAATACGGGGTTGAACCGTACAGGTGCTGGGTGAGAGGAGAACAAACCGCAGGCTGAGGGATGTTGCTTTGGAATTGGGGTTGTGGATATTGCGGGATCTGATCCTGGCAAATCTAGCTTCCTGACATGCGATACCCGCTCTGCTGCTGATTGGACTGATCGTGAGGAGCAACAAACTGACCATTAAAGGCTGGGTTGGCAGGCTGACCCGCATTGCCATACGAACCTTGACCCTGAGCCCCAAACTGATTCTGAACATACCCAAACTGCTGTTGGTTAACACCACTGGGCTGCTGACTCTGCCCAAGCTGATTCTGGGGATAAAACATAAACTGGTCCTGAGTACTGACCTTCGGAAAAGAGCTTGATTCGCCTCTCAGCCCGTATTGCCCACCATAAGTAGATACTGGGATGGGGGGAGGTCTTGACATACTCCCATGAGTCGGCATTGGGAAAGAGTTAGGCACACCATAGGAGACTGGTGGGGGCACATTGTGAAAGCCTTGCTTTGGTGAGGACGGGAGAACAAAACCGGTGCCGGTGATAGTAACATCGGGTTCTTCCCTGATTTCTTCATACGACCCATCGGGGTGACGGATTATGGCGACGCCTTGCATGCGCATTACTTTGACATATCGAGCCCAACCGGCCTCCTCACGGGCACGAGAGGCTTCGAGAGCAACACGGAGAGAAGCTTCCTGAGAGAAGTTGAAACCTGGGTGAGGGTTAACAAACGGACTTCCCGGGGGTGTCATGTGGGGACCCATGCCATAACCACTGCTAGGAGAGGCATTCAGAGCTACGTTCGGCCCCGTATTCTGACCCTGATCCGGCCTTATACTTTGACTGACATTCTGATTCTGAGCTGGATCAATACTCGCATTCGGACCCAAACCCGCTGAAACTTGCGAATCTGCCATCTCTGAGACTGCTGGAAACGAACCCCTGACTGGAGAGAAACTGATTAACCGACCACCCGAAACTCTGACCCAATACTTGCTCGCTGAAAGGGGGACGGACTCATGCATATGCTCTTTTTTTTTTTTTACATTTTTATATATTTTTTATAAAAATGATTTTTATTAATCCTAGGAATGGTTGGAAAAGGGGGACACCTTCTTTTTCGCATTCTACGCTATTCCTGGATCAGTGGGTTCCATCACTACGTCTATAGACCCCCTGTATTCCACCTGTATTGCACCTCCGAGACGGACAATCCCGGCAGAGGTCCTATTGGGCACGTGGAACCCACCAATCAAAAGGGAGAATGAACCTAATGGGCATACAGGTCAAAACAAGTCAAACTCGGGGTTTTCAAAACCAAGTCCAACTCAACGTCTAGACTCAGGAGGAAAGAGGGTCGAAAGTACGTTTGAATGTACGAGACGACAATTTGCAGGAAGAATCCTGGAAGAAATGGGGCATGACCTTTCCTCTTTTTGAGTTGAAAATCTGGCATGGCCTCTCGTCGCTTAGTGGCGAAATTTCGGCATAACTCCCGTTAGTATGCGCCAAGAATTCGACATGGTCTCGCGTTGGCACATGTCGAGAACGCGTCATGACTTCTTGCGAAGCCAAGTCGAGAAATTGACATGTACCTATGCCGAGACATGTCAAAGTTTTGACCTGTACTCATGTTGAGTTACGTCATAATTTCGGCACGAAGAGGGAAAGTATGCCAAGATTTTGGAGACGAAGCATGACTCGGACTTTGTGAGAAAATTTTGGAAACCGAGTTTGAATAATGTTTTGAAAAGTATTGGCCAAAAACCAACCGGTCATGGTAGAAAGTGTGTCACGGATAAGTGTTGGCTGACTCACAGGCTAGGAGGACTTTAGGCGCTCAAGCGTTAGCGAAACACGTCACTTTCCACGATACCGTCCGTACACTCTCGGGTTCTAACTCTATGTGCGGGTAGCGTGCGGGTAGCGTGCGAGTAGTGTGAAGGTATTTTTCTAGGAAAAATATTTTTTGCTTTTTTGTGAAAGATATTTTTTTGTTTTTTTATGCAATATGCAAAAGGAAAAAAACAAGAGAATAAGTCCAAAGCACGACAAAATGGGACTGCCCCAAATGTCCAAATTTACCAGTAGCTGTAGTCCGGAATCATCCTGCCCTGTTCTGATCAACGGGAAGAGCAAATAGCAAAGGGGGAAGCCCCAGCTCCCAAAAATGCCACATACCAAAGCATATAGAGCATAGAAGCATGACAAAGCCCACATGAGCGCACAAAATGACACAATGCACACACAAGGAGAATGAAGAAACTGTCCAAGTTGATTTAAAGAAAGTTAGACCCTCTTAAGAAAAACTTTTCTCTTTTTTTTTTTCAAAAAAGAAGAAGAATGATACTGGTACGTGGGATTGTTAGACCACAATTTATCCCAAGCCCCGGGTTAGGGAGCGATACAGGAAGGTTAATGGTTTCCACCTATATACCAAGTATCGTTTTCATTTTTTCTAAAAAAAGTTTTTCAAGGTCCCCAGCGGAGTCGCCACTGAATGAACGGCCTCCGAAAAAAAATCAATTTTTTCTTTGTTTGTTTTGTTTTGTTTTGTTCTTTTTGGATTTTGAAAATTTTGGGAGTCGCCACGCCGTTTTTAAAGGAAAACATTGAGAAACCTATTTTTGAAAGAGATTTTGAGTTCGGGGTCTGGTTACGTGTTGGGAAGAACTTGAGAGTTCACCCAACACGCCTCTTTCGAGACTTTCAATCAACATTGGACAATTATAGACATTCAAAGTGTGTGTGCAATATGTGTTGGCAAGTAAGGCATGCATATTTGGGATTTCATTGATGGTATGATGACTGGATACAACTTGTGAGCCATGATAGGGGGCCACACCCTTTACATATGATGATTTTCATCACAAGGCAGAAAGCTGAGACAATCTGCTCAGGGAGCTCTGATGTCGTCCGACACAGGACTTTCCATGAAGGGGATGTCGGACGACAGAAGGCCTCATGGTCAGATTGTCTCTTACAAAGACAAGGCTATTCTGGAACTGGAACAATATTATTTCACCCAAGGAAAGACACTATCTAGTGGTCTAAGTTCAGTTTGGGGCTGATAGGATTGAGCAAAGTCATGATTGACTTTTAATGATGCGGATGTCATATGACATAGAACATCCGAAGTTGTCTATGTCACATGGCAAACCGCCTCCATCAATAGATCGCACCCAAACAGACCTTAGGCACTCCAAATAGTGTCTACTGAGCCAAAATTACTTAGGTAAGCTTTGAGTTACAAAAGGGGGACAATCTTGACAGATCTGAAGTCCAAGAAAAGCTTCTGACCATGCAGGAACTCTATGTCGTATGACACAGGACCTCTTGAGAGTCCTATGTCGTCCGACATGAGCAGCCTATTTCAGTGCCCTTCAGTCTGGTTGATTTCCCCTTTGTTCTCAAAGCAAACCAAGTAACCTTATTAACTGTAAGCTATAAAACAATAATATTACGTGAGTATTATGGGAGGATCACATGGCTTTAATGGCCAAATGTGATAAATCACATGTTTATGGCCATTTTTATGTAGCCATCACCTCCTAACTCAATGGAGACTAACAAAGATTCAAACTTTATTGGTGCTAATGTCACTAAATGTTCAGATCTGAGGTGGGGAGAAGTGAATATGGAAGATTCACTTTTCCACCACCTTTATCATGCAAAAATCCCAATATTTCACATAATATCAAAGCAAATAAACATGCAAGGTGATATAAATGTATTTAAAGAGAGAGAGAGAGAGAGAGAGGGTTTAGTGGCTACCTATTGTAGTCCACAAGGTAAGAACACCAGTAGTATGGTGCTTACCCCTTCAAAACACCAACAAAGGGAACCTTTCTTTGGATCTTGGCCTTTTAGGGTGTGTGTGTGAGGAGGGAGGTGAGTGTGTGTGTATGAGAGAGAGAGATTCTCTATTTGTGCAGAGTTTCCCCTCTTTTACTGATATCCTCCCAAAACTCTCCCAAGGTCCTCCCAAAATGATCAGCCATGCCTTGTATTTATAGGCAGTCTGATGGGAGGCTCTATGTCGTCCGACAGAGGGACTTAA
This sequence comes from Adenophora triphylla var. japonica, assembly GCA_022495995.1. Lineage (NCBI taxonomy): Eukaryota > Viridiplantae > Streptophyta > Magnoliopsida > Asterales > Campanulaceae > Adenophora > Adenophora triphylla. The sequence goes on along the minus strand of JAFEMH010006202.1, from coordinate 113,398 downwards.
ACCGCCTTAGTGTCGTCCTATGTCGGACGACAGCGTACAGTTTTTTGGCACAGTTGGGCCGAATGGATGGCAGGCCCAATGGGTTGAATGGGCAATTGGATAATTGGACTCAATATTGCATTTTAGCAAATAAATGAGCCCAAAAATCAAGGAAAGTGGACCCAAAACATGAGTTCGGGTCGGGGTACTCACAATGGGTCGACCTCCAGCTTGTGGACAGCCACCTCTTCGTTTATTTCTCTCATATTCTCGACTTTCCAGGCGAAGACATCAAAGTTATCTCTGAGTAATGCAATGATCTCCTCTTTTTCTTCTGGAGATAGTTGGCCTCTAATTTTTATCCTCTGCTCTGGGTAGTCACGATTTAGCTCTATTTCTTCCATGGGCTCCATCTCTGGCCCATCTCTGAACTGAAGTGTTTTAATAATGATCTCTCGGATCCTCCTTCTATCATCTCAATTTAGGTCCAAATTTTCCATTTCGATCAGCTCATTCATGGCTTCATCATCTGGACTTGTGTCATGGGTGGTCCCTGAGCTTTGCCCGACGATGAGCTGTAAGGCTTTGTTAATGTCGGGCAAAGTTATAGCATTTGAGTTTTCAACTGTTTCTATCCTGGTCGTTGTGTGTCGGACTAGCTGTTTCTCACCACCGTTATCAGGAGTGATGGATCCAAACCCCTCGGTGTCATTGAACTACTTCATTATTCCCCTGTCTACTGTAGGTTTTGATTCTTTCTCCCTTTCATGGGTATTGGTTGTCGTAGTCAGATCGACCACCATGGGCTCCTCTACGTCCATGATATTTGGAGTTACCATGAGGATCCTGGATAGTATTGGTTACTTTGACAGACTTAGAAATTGTTAAGCTCTCTTCTAGCGTGTCAATCTCCATCTTTCTAGCAGTCTTTCTTGTTTTCATGTCATGTTCCAAGAAATTCTTGGGGTCCCTCTCACGCATCCAATTCCAGTCGGGGAGGGGAACTTAACCCGTTGGTGGGGAAAGTTGGCGACCAACCCTTAACTTGGAATGCCAATTATGGCACGGTAGTCACTTGCAAGGTACATAACCACAAATGTTACTATGACTTCTGCTTAACAGGGGTATTCACCAATTTAAAGTAATAGATCGACTGTGCCCATGGTGTTAACTTTATGATTAGTGAATCCTTCCAGCCGATCAGAGTATGGGACCAGATGTCCTTAAAATTCATCTCTTGGAACATTGAGTAATATAGGATATCTTTCGAGGTTCCCGAGTCGATGAGGAGCCTTTCATATTCACAATTATCAATTCTTCATTTGAATACTAAGGGTTGTTCCCTAGAATCTCGACTTCCAGCTAATTTATTGGGAGAGAAGTTGATAACCTCTTCCTTTTTGTGGACCCAGACATGGATATGGTAAACTTTACTCAGCTAATGTATTTGATCTTTCAATTTCATGTTAGAGACGACTTCTTCTCTGATAACATGGAGCTTTTCACGGAGAGGTCGATCTTCTATTTCTTCCCTTTGGTCATCATCTTTTCCTCGTTTGTTATCCTTTCTCATAACATAACGTTCGAGCTTCCCCTCGTCGACCCACCTTTGAAGCATCCACTTCAGGGAGATACAATCTTCTGTGTTGTGTCCATGATCCTTGTGAAAGGCACAATACTTAGAGTTGTCTCGGGCATGCTTCGACATTACACTTAGTGGCCTAAGATAGGGTAGGTCGACCAGTTGCATGATCTTCGTGATGGGCATGGTGAGTGGGTAAAGACGTTGGCTTTTTCTGTAACTCGAGTTTTATTTTTCCTTTATGGCGGCCTCCATTAGAAGTCTAGTTTGGCTCGGCTTGAGTCATCTCAACTCTGTCAAATCTTTTCTTCAGTCATAGCTATGGCATAAGCTCGGTTGTAAAGATCAGAATTCGTTTTTGGCACACTTGCCGAGAGCTCGTATATTAGTTGACCCGATTGTAAGCCCGAATTAAAACAAATGATCACTTCTTGATCAATCCAACTTTCCTCGATTTGATCAATCATAGCTCTGAATCGATTGTAATAACTCATAGTGGATTTTGTCTTCCCTTTTTCAATGTTAGCTAAGTCGGTCAACCTCTTTTTTTGCTTACCCACTGTTGCAAATGATCGAGGAACCTTCTCCTCATTATTTTCCGCTGTGAGTACTGCCTTTCTTCTGTTCTCAAAACTATGACAAAGCTATCCTTGTGAAGGTGCTAGCGAAAGCCTGACAAAGTCTATCATCGGCTTTGGATAGAGGGTCATGGTCGACTCAAAGCCTTGCACATGATCTCGCGCGTCTGTGTTCCTCCGTATTTTCCAAAATTGGGGATTTTCAAAAATGGGTTGGGAGGCTGATCGACAATCCACTGGGAGAAGGGATGAGTGGCACTAGTATCCTCGTCCTTGACTTCAATCTCATTAATTCTCTTTTTTAGGAGAAGAAGTTCCCGTGCATCTACACCCGTGCTGTTATAGGAGCTGCAACGATGAGGTGGCGTCCTTCGTCTCACGTGATTAATCCTAGCCCTTAAGTCCATCAAATCTACCTCCTGGTCTTTTTGTTGATTCAATTAGTCTCTCAGATCCCCATCTTGACGGGCATCCCCTTGACATGGAGCCCTACTAACTAATTGAACCGTTTGGGCGACCAATGGTCTGGAATTACCAGCAATGTCTTATAAGGGAGGTTTTTAGTCAATGAGATAGTTTTTCCTATTCCTTGACTACCTCGCCTATTAGCACAACTTTCCCCACCTTCGTAAATCCCAGTTTTGATGGGTCGAATGAATTCAGCCAACGAGTGGTCTGGGTCCAATTCGATCAGAGCATTATGAGTCTCATAGATGCGTTGAGGTATTCATCTTGCGATGCAACAAAATCCTAAGATCCGAAGGTGGAACATATGGGCCCGCAACCCCATGGGCTCTGTTGCGTCTGGCCTAGCTGGTTGTGGGTCGACCACTTTGATGGATGTGATTTTATCCATCCAAAAGATACGTTCCTAGATTATTTGATGCTCGAAACCTTGGGAATTTAATGTATTTTGTAGTGATTTGAAAGTACAGGGGTAGAATTGGAATTACTGATAAAATGGAGGATTTGAGCGTATTTTGGAAATTCAGGATCCAAACTGCAATTATGGAAAATTCGGGACTAATCTGATATTATAAAGTTCAAGGGCCAAAGTGAAAATATGAAAAGTTCAGTGACTAAAATGCAAAAGAGAAAAGTGCAGTGACCAAAGTACAACTGTGAATAATAACTTGAATGTTGTTTGGGTGGCGATCTTGTTATCTTAAAAAAAAAAAAAAAAAAAGGTGATCGCCCCCATGTGTGAAGTATTCCAAATTATAAGTTTGGGGGTTAAAGCAGTGGGGAAACAAAGGTGAGCGAAAAGCTAAATTTCAGGAAGGAGTAACATGCAATGGAAGACTTTTAGTTTTACATTCTTGTATTTGTATGTCCATTCATTCGTTTGTATCCGTGAACCTATCCCCACAATTGTTGTGAACTTAAACTAAAGCCATAATTCGTGTTCAATATTGAGTATTCTGGTTGACAACTGCGTAATCATGCATATGAGTATCCTTGTATATGGAATCGTTTGTTATCTGTGATGTAGGGCATGACTTAGAGAACCCGTAAACAATTTTATCTTAGTGATCATGATCTCCCATATTTCATTCATCATTCAGGCCGAGGTGGAAAATTGTGGGTTAGATGAATTAATGTAATTGTAATTGCATATTCTTATTGGCACATGTTTAGCATATTTTGTGAGAATCTGAGACTTGTTTGGCCGTCAACCTTGTATATATTGAGAACATATCAAAAATATTTTCTTTTGATTATTTTTATTTTTTAGGGTAGTTTTGTTTTTGTTTAGTTTTGCTTTACTCGAGGACGAGCAAAAGGTAAGTTTGGGGGTATTTGATGGATGTGGTTTTACCCATCTAAAAAATACGTTCCTAGCTTATTTGATGCTCGAAATATTGGGAATTTAATGTATTTTGTAGTGATTTGAAAGTACAGGGGTAGAATTGCAATTACTGAGAAAATGGAGGATTTGAGCGTATTTTGGAAATTCAGGGTCCAAACTGCAATTATAGAAAATTCGGGACTAATCTGATATTATAAAGTTCAAGGGCCAGAGTGAAAATCTGGAAAGTTCAGTGACTAAAATGCAAAAGAGAAAAATACAGTGACCAAAGTACAACTGTGAATATTAACTTGAAGGAAAAGAACAAACTTTCTGTACACCTGGGCTGTAGCGCAAGAAGGATTGGGCGGCCGCTGAAGTGTGAAATTCCAAGGCCGTGAAATGCAGCATACTTGGGCCGGATTTTGGCATGTTTGGGCCTGGAGTGAAACGGCTGCCTCACACAAGTGTAACCTAGATATTTAGAGTAAACAGCATTGTATTTTGAAAAAAAAAAGAGCACTATTCCCAGGAAATAACTACTTTGTTTTTCATTACGATTTTTCAGGTTATGTTTATTTATTTTAATTATGTAATTTTTATTATGATTATGAGTAGTTAAATATTTGATTTGCGGATTGGTTATTAACATTACATGATCTTTATGCTATAGTTTTTCAATCTTAATTCAATTTCTTTCTAGAGTGGTAAAATATTTTTAATCCGTTCTAGGGTTTCAGATTTATGTTAAGATACTTTTGGCCCTAGAATTTGTGGGTATCCATTGCTACGGTAACTCGGGCATCAATAAATTGACCATTATTTTACTACTTAGACTTAATTGAGGACGTAACTGAAATCAAATTGTTTAGGTTCAAATATTCTGTCGATCTTAAGGCTTTCTTGGATTATTATATTAAACGTAACTGCAAGTATAATAAAAAGAGAATATTTGAGTTGCAAATCGGACACCAAACCGTCCCAACTCATGATTTTGTGAATGAATCCTAGAATGAAATTGATATCTTCTTTAAGTAATAAAATAGCATAAATTGAATGTATTGTGAAACTCAATCCGTGAATCCCGTTGTCAATCTTGAATTCAATCTTTGCTTTATTAGTTTAATTTATTTGCTTTTCAATTTAGTTTATTTCAATCAATCAAAATCAAAAACCCCATTTGGTTACTTTCTGTATTAATTAAATCAACTTGTTGAACACGCAAGTCTCTGTGGTTCGACCCTTACTTTTGTACACTGCTACTCCGGTACTTGTGCACTTGCAAGGTTTTATTACACAGTGGAATTTTATCCATCACACTTCCTCGCCGACGACGATTGTGATCATGAGGGATTTCTACAGCTGGATGGCCGTTGGAACGTAGGTTCATTCCTAGCAGCGGTGGCGGTAGAAATCCATCATTGATAAGTGGCAGAAATGGGAGAAGACCACCATCGTTCTGAGCGCAACCACGAATTTGTGGAATTTCTCCTACGGTGCCAATGTTATCCTCAGTAGGCTGATTTTTAGGTTTAGCCGTTAAACTTGCGGTGCGTCCGTCTTCTATCAGATGTGAGGAAACAAATTTCCAGGCCTATTCAATGGGTGTCACGATCTTTTTCCGGCAATGTAACCAAACTGATGATGCCAGAAACGTCGGATCAGCCCAAATTCAGTGGGTCAGATACCTGGTGACTTGAATATCATGAAAAAAATGAATAAACAAATAAAATAGGTCGGGGCTTCATATGAAGGCCATGAGACGTGATAGTAAGTAATGTGTGTATGCGAGCAAATTAATTGACAATAATTAAAGTCAAAGAATGCGTTACAAGAATTATGGGAGTTATGTCATGTATTTATAGTGGTATAAGGCGGTTTACTGCCTTGGAAAAGAAGTTTATGAGAGATTTAAGGAGTTGAATCCTACTCATATTCTAATTTCAAGGTTTTCATATTTGACCGAAATTCAGACTGTGTAAATTAGACATATGTCAAGCAAGTCATGCTCGATTCATGGTCTTGGTTGACTTAATCCAAGGTCACCAATTGTTGGTCGACAGTGTTTATGTCGAAATCTCGTGAGGCGGCCAAAGGTAGGGATGCCCACTCCCTTTGTCATCTTAGGAAGACATAGATGCAGAATTTGGCCTTGAGTCGACTTATCAGGCATAATTTGGCCTTTATCACTTAGCCCTATGTCCATATATGTTGGCCGACATAGCTATATGCCGAGATTCTATTATACTTTGGTCAACATGTTACTATGTCGAGATATCGTGACGACCGTAAATAGGGAGGCCCATTCCCTATGTCGTCTTTAGGAGTTGTTTATATTCACTTGGGGCTGGGCCTATTGGGCTCACCATAACTTGACCCGATGGGTCGTGCTAGGTTTATAATGTTCATTTATATTCCCTCCGTCTCGTTTTACTTGATATCAAAAAATTTGACACAAGATTTAAAAAAAAATTAGGAGTGAGAATTAGTGAAAGGAGTTAAGTAGGAAAAATAAAATAAGAGAGAATGAGTGAGTGAGTGAAATTTATAGTAATTTTCTTGGTGTCGTTGTTGGTATAAAAACTTGTTATTTTTATAGTATTAAGTGAATTGAGATGATTCAAAATGAAGATAAGTATCAAGTGAAGTGGGACGGAGGAATTATATATTTATAATATGGTAAAATTGGATTAAGATTAATTTATTATTTAAAAATGCAAAACTTATTTTACGGTAAAAAAAATTGAAGAATGTGACAGTTTATTATAGGTCAATGTGACTGCTCCGTCCCACATTAATTGCAAAAATAAAAAAAAAAGATGTTCATATGAATTGAGGAAAGTATGGATAGTAGGGTAAAGATTACAATGTGTGAGTATTGAAAGTTTAACGTAGCTAGCAACGTTGGAACTTAATCACAAAAAGATCAGAGGATCAGATGTTTACTCAGCTGTAACTTACAATTGTTTACACAACCGACAAAATGCAGCAAAAAATAACTTAACATAGAATATAAATGTTTACTGGTTCAATTTTAGTAGTAAACAAAGCTTTAATCCTAAAAAAGTTCACTTTTTAAAGATATGATTATAAAAGATAAACAATAACTAGTGAAATAAGAAAATACTAAATTCACTCAAGCAAGTTCTAATCTACTATTGATCAATGAACGATCTACCTTATGTAAGGGAAGTCTCGATAAACATATTACAAGAAATTGAATAGGAAAGTAAGATGTGTATCAGATGTAAAACACAACTGAACACATGTATAATCTAAAACGACACTCTAAATATTTTGAATTCAAAAATCACTCTCGCTGATTTTGTTCTGTAGAATGCTTGAGTTTTTCACATCAATGCTCCTGCTTTTATAAATGCTCAAGTAATTTTGTCGTAACCGTGTGAAGTAACCTACAAGAAAAAAAAGATTGACACTAAAAGGAGATTAATATTGGTTACATCCTAAAAGTTAGGAATTAATAATATATCTACGAAAAATAAAAGATACTCCCTCCGTCCCGCTACAACTTGCACAGTTACTGTTTGCACGCGAATTAAGGAGAAAGTTAGTGGAGTAAGTGTTGTGGGTATGAAAAGTGAGGTTGGAGAGAGAAAATGAGGTAGGAAATAGTGAGTTGATTGGTGTTTTAAGTATAAAAGTAAAGTAGGAGAGAGAATTAGTGGGTGAAATTGTAAAGATTTTTTGTCATTTTAGAAAGTGTGCAGTTTGTAATGGGACGCCCAATGAGGAAAGTGTGCATCTTGTAGCGGGACGGAGGGAGTATAAAGTAATATAAGCTCTAATCTATCCGATATCTAAATCTTGATAAGAAATTCAAAAATATAGCACACGGTTTAAGTGCACAACTCCTCCTAAGACTCATACTATTTCAATCTCTCCATATTTTGAACTTTATGGTCAAAACCAAGATTTAACGATTAATGCATAATAATCAGACCACATATAACACCCCCCATAGGATATGTGTCAAGATGTGTAAACACATCCACACATACAACTGCATAAAAATATAACATACCAAAATAAGCAGTTATCAAAAAGCAGTACAAACTCAATTGAAACTTACTCTCCCCCTACAGATGATGAAGTCTTTAATCTTCTCTTGAGTAAACAAATTGTTCTTCCCTTGAATTTTTGTTCAATTTTTGTTATCAACTCTCCCTGTATCATTTTCTTCTCCCCTTTTTTGATAAAAAAATGGAAGTCATCAGGGGCCTGAAACCTCAGTTGTAGATACAGATGTGCGCACATTTGTACTCATATCTTGGGTCTCAACTGAAAATTTTCTTTTGATCAAGAGGATGAAGTCATTGGAGATCTGCAAATAGGCTTAGAGAGAGAAAAGAAAATATGCATGTGTATGTGTGTGTTGCAGAAACAAAGCGAGAGAATTAAAGTATGAGTGGATGGATGTAACTCACATTAAAAGATACAACTCCCCATTTCCTTCGCAATAAAGGGCTTACATACCTATGGAGACACGTATCTTAGCTTGGGCGGCCAAACAATGATGATATGCAATTTAGGTATCCTTTGGCACTTGAAATTTGCACGGATAACCACCAAATTATTAGGATTTAAATCAAATAAAAATTCAATCATTATCAAAATAAAAAGAAAATATCGATGACATATCTCTTCCACTTTTACCCATTGCATCCGTCCACAACACAACTCCTTTGCACGAATGATCAATACACTACTTTATGAAACATAGAGTTAATAAAAAATCAGTGAAAATTTTATAATTTATGAATAATGAAAATAAATAAACAGGTATATTTACCTGACAGCTAAGTATGACCTAAAAATGCAAAATGGCTAGAATGATGCAATACACACAAATGATGTGTCAGATATCAGTAGAAATGCGGCTTAGGATGTAAACTATATTTGGGGACACAACTTATCATAGTAAGTCAATGAGCAATAATATAATATTTACAGCCTCTAAAATACATCCACTCATTTTTTTTATTGTGAAAAAAATACAGAACTGGAGTCACTTTTACTTTTCTATTTCCCAAATATAGCTCTTTTCCTAGTGGCCATCTCAAATTTGATGTCAAACTGTTATCATGAAGATCATTTGATCCCACTGTATTGGCGTCATGTACAAGGGTGACACAATTGTTTCACTTGCTAATAACGCACCCAATGTGAGATATTTAGAAAGATTACAACAAGTTACTAAATGACAACATTAACATGAAGTGCTCACAATCAAGTAACAAGTCATTTCAGATACATAAACAAACAGGTGACCCCACTGATATTGACCGTGCTAATACATGATAATTTTGGATTTTATTTTTGTTCATTTATATACATATGTGTAAATTGATATTGAAATTGTCACGGCCTGAATCACAAATGATATCCAAGGTGATAACAGCACCAACGATAGCACTTGGGATAGCACACACACACTTCAAAAATAAAAACAATTTTGTAAAAGAGATTGCAGCGGAATAATAACACCAAAATTATTTTTCTCAAGTTATATAAATTATATAACTTGAGGATGCCTCTTAGGCAAGACTTTATCACTTTATAAAAAGAATTACACAAAGCCGAAAAGTTTTCCCTATGGCTAATACAAAATAAGCTCTATGGAACTAGAGATAAAGAACAAAATTCAATCCTATCCAACACACAACTTGATACCAATGTAATCAAGTGCGAAATTACAAGGGAGGATGGATGAAAAGAACCAAATAAAGAACTCTATCTCTATATGCTTGAAGGTGTGAAAAATTGACATGTCTTCAAATGAATCCTTCCAAGCATATTTAAAGTCTTCAAGTGTCTTGAAGGCTACTCAATAATCAGCCTTGGGACTGTCTTGGATGTGAAGACCCCAACCCGGAACCTAACACGTGTCCCGAGCTGGAGCGTCCCCAAAAGAGCTCAAATCACCTAAACTTTTAAAACTTTGATTTAACTTACATACTTAAAACACAATTAATATAACCATTTCAAAATAACTCCACACCTCTCCACATTGGAGGAAGAGTTGAACAACTTTGAAAGTAACAACCTGTTTTAGTTACAAAAGATTTCGGTGATAACGTAGAAACTAAGTTTTTATATACACAACTCCATAAAGGAATTATACCAAAATACACTTTCTACGCCAACCTATACATATCCCGACAATCCCCAAAATATCACTTCCAAACTCCTCTCCGCCCTTACTTGGCCGGTCCGCCTGTCTCGGGATCTAAAAACATTAAAGGGAGAGGGGTGAGAATAAATCTCAGCAAGCTATTATAAATGCAGCAATATGCCAAGTAAGATGCAACACATAACAAGGTGCATATAACACGTTGGAAAAGCTGTAAACACCTTACATTACCTCGGTTTACCTTTTCCGTCTGAACAATAGTCGTACAACATTGGAGATAAAATCTCAATATTTAATGAACTGCTTGAGCATTATTCACTTCTTATAAGACCCGTTTTTCAGGAAACCATATAAGATAGTAGCAACTCTGTAAGGCTTTTGGCTCAATACAGATGCTATAACCCCAACCTGTGGCTACAGGAGGGGACGGTCACAGGTATAACATAATTCGATCATATTAGGTCACACTTTCCATAATTGATCGTATTATGCTATACCCCCAATCATCAGCTGATTAACATAAATTCAAGCACATAATAGTTACTTGAAATAGAATCCACAAAAAGGGATAAGAAATATAACCACATGGTAAATTATACTCATGTTCAACAATATCAAAGTGCAACATTTATTTAATACACTATGCATAGCACCATCAATGGATATGTATGCAAGTAAGGTAACAAGGTATCATCAACCAACCCTACATAGTCAATATACAACAATACATGGCCTCTATAAAGATCCAAGCTCAATTTACCAAGTTTGAGTCACAATGGTTAAGTTACCAAACAAGGCTGCCAAGCGTTTTCCAAGCAATATTTAAAGTACTTCCATAATTCTATTTTGATCAATTAAGATGTCATTGTATAGCCAAAGTATTCTACTTTAATCTAGGTTAAAGAGGATTCATTTTGGTTCTAGTTTGAATAGGTTTAAACAGCTCTAAAGTTGGTTCAAAGTCACCAGGCCAGGGCACGACTCGTGCCCATTTGACCTTCCCCAGATTCAAGCGTCCCTAGAAAGGCACGAATTTAGCTTACCCTTAATCACGACTCATCCCACCCTCAGGCACGACTCGTGCCACATGGCACGACTCGTGACCTGAGCCCAGAATTCAGAACAGAATTAGAAATCCTTCAGCAGCTATATCAAACTGCCCCAAACCAAGTTTCCCCTGTTTTGTGAACCTAGAAAGGCTTACTAAACTTCATAATTATCATACTAAATCATTTAAACCCAAAATAATATAAACTTAGATCATTTACAACTTGATTTCCCACCCATTTCACTACCACATTTCAAGTTTAACCTTCTTAATCTAACTCAACCCATTTTCTTACACTCTTGATCATCTTCCATGAACAACAACATTATTCTATGGCATTAACCAATTCCTCAACTCCAAGAAGGGTTCCAAAGCATCAAACAACCATTATAATAACAATAACAACATCAAATAGTTCATGAACATTTAATGGAAGGAAAGTCATAATAACTCACCTTAGAAATATGAGATGGATCAAGGATTTTCTTAGCTTGATGTGCTCCCCTAGTTGCCCCGAATACGAAAGTACAATCGGATTGACAAATGGAGAAGAATTGAATGTCCTAAGAACTTGGAAGGAAAGGTCTTCAAGAAATAGTTTCCATGGGGATTTTGGGAGGAAGTAAGAAGAAGATGATGAGGGGAAAATGGGGAGGTCAAGGAAGGGTGAGGGAAAAAGGGGGAGAAGCATGGCCCCCCATTACTTCCTTAAATGACATCTTTCAACTTTCTACAATTAAGTCCCCCAAGATCTAAAGGATACAACTAACCCCTCTACTCCAAATCTTTACACAACACACCTTGACTACATATAATATTTTATTTATTTTCATTTAATATAGCTTCCTATAATACTTTATCTTATTTCCCATTTAACCCATAACGCTTTAAAATTATTTCACAACCATCTCAACTTAACATAAGATAGCAAAGACATAAAATGAACACATAAAGTCAACAATAATATAAAAAGCATATAATATGATACTAAAATAGTGCCTAGGGTTAGGGTCGTTACACCCACTCCCCCTTAAATAAAATTTGTCCCGAATTTTAAAAGGACTTACTTGGATGCTCAAACAACCAAGGGTATTTCTCTCTCATTTCCGACTCTAGCTCCCACGTTGCTTCCTCAATGGTATTATTCTTCCATAGGATCTTCACTACCGGAATGCTCTTAGTCCTCAACTCCTTAACCTGGAACTCCAAAACTCTCAATGGTTCTTCAACATAAGACATATCCGCTTGAATCTCATCGGGAGGAGAACTCAATATATGGGAGGGGTCATGACAATACTTTCTCAACATTGAAACATGAAACACATCATGAAGCAAAGAAAAGGATGGAGGTAACGCTAACAGGTAAGCCAAATCCCCAATCTTCTCTAGAATCTCAAACGGACCAACGAACCTCGGAGCCAATTTACCCTTATTACCAAACCTTTTAATTCCCGTCCTCGGAGAGACTTTCAAAAACATGAAGTCACCCACTTGGAAAGATAAGTCCCGTCTCCTATTGTCGACGTAGCTTTTCTGTCTACTCTGAGCCGTCTTCAATCTATCACGAATCACCTTGATTTTCTCCGCCGAATCTCTAACCAAATCGGGGCCCCAAAGTCTTGCTTCACCAACCTCGTCCCAACACATCGGAGATCTACACTTCCTACCATACAACGCCTCATACGGAGCCATCTCAATGCTAGACTGATAACTGTTGTTGTAAGCAAACTCAACTAACGGTAGATGATCTTCCCAAGACAGTTGGAAATCCATCACACAAGCCCGTAACATATCCTCAAGTATCTGAATGGTTCTCTCGGACTGACCGTCGGTTTGAGGATGAAATGCCGTACTAAAACATAGCTTAGAACCCAAGGCTTCATGCAATGCTCTCCAAAATCTCGAAGTGAATCTCGGATCTCTGTCGGAAACAATACTAACAGGAACCCCATGAAGTCTAACAATCTTCATCATATACAACTGAGCTAACTTCTCCATCGAGAACTTGGTCGACACCGGAAGAAAATGAGCCGACTTTGTCAATCTATCCATAATAACCCAAATAGCATCCATCTTCTTCGCGGTAAGAGGCAAACCCGAAACAAAATCCATCGAAATCCCTTCCCATTTCCACTCCGGAATATCTAATGGTTGAAGTAGTCCCGCCGGTCTCTGATGCTCGGCCTTGATTTGTTGACAAGTTAAACACTTAGACACATAATCCGCAATTTCCCTTTTCATCCCATTCCACCAATATCCACGTTTCAAGTCTTGATACATTTTCGTACTACCCGGATGAATCGCAAACTTGGACTTATGACCATCCTCTAGAACACGCCTCTTGATTTCCGATGATGAAGGAACACAAATCCGCCCTTGAAAACTTAAAATTCCATCTCTATTCAATGCGAATTCCCCGACTTTCCCATCTTGCACTTGTTCCAAAATTTTCTTCAATTTCGGATCACTTTGTTGAGCTTCCTTCAAATCCCCATATAAAGTAGAAACGGCTCGCACATTCGCAATTATTACTTCACTCCTCAATTCTCGGGAACTCAAAGCTGTCACATAAGCCTTTCGGCTAATCGCATCCGCTACAACATTTGCCTTCCCCGGATGATAGGAAATTACACAATCAAAATCCTTCAAGAACTCTAGCCATCTTCTTTGCCGGTTATTCAACTCCTTTTGTGTGAACAAATACTTCAAACTCTTATGGTCGGTGAAAATCTCAAATTTTGCCCCATAAAGGTAATGTTTCCACTTATGTAACGCAAACACAATCGCAGCCAATTCCATGACGTGAGTAGGGTAATTCTGTTCAGCCGGTGATAACTTCCTAGAGGAATACGCAATCACTTTCCCATTTTGCATTAGTACACATCCCAATCCCGCCTTCGAGGCATCACTATAAATAACAAAATTCTCACAACCATCCGGAAGGGTAAGGATAGGAGCCGTTGTCAACCTCTTCTTCAACTCATTGAAACTTGCTTCACACTTGGAATTCCATATGAACGATACATCTTTCTGTTAGTACCCGGTCCGAAAAAAGTGTTTTAATGAGTACAGGGACTGAAGTGCAATTCGGGAAATTCAGGGACTAAACTGGCATTTGGAAGCTTTTGGACCAAATTGGAATTTATTGGAAATTTAAGGACTAAACTGGAAATATGAAATTTTTGGACGAATTTGATATATAAAAATTTCTGGTATTAAATGAAAGATAAAATTCCAAAGAGCGAAGTGCAAAAGAAGTCATTAAAGTGGTCAAAATGGACTTGGAAATAACAGAGACGAAACGGATATTTATGGTACTAAATTGTGTCCAAGGTTTGCTGTAAGTGGCCGAGCTTGCTAGGCCAAGAACTTCAAGGTGGCCGGCCAGGAGAAAATGGTTAGGGCCATTCTAGGCCAATTTGGGCCCAGGCTGGGCTTTATAATATTTTGCCGATCGACCATTTATCAGCGCCGCCAAAACCTAATTTTTAGTGTCGATCGAACCTTAATTTTAGTGCCGATCGAACCTTAAATTAAGGCCGATCGACCCTTTATTTTAGTGCCGATCGAACCTTATTTTTAAGGCCGATCGACCCTTCAGCTGGCCCAGCCCAGGTACCGAAGCACTATAAATAGGGGTGCCCGGCTCCCTACTTTCACACACAATTTCATTCGGGAGAAGCGAGACTACACTTGCTTTACCCACAGTTCTTTTTATTCTCTTCGAATCGCCCTAGATTCGACCCCAAAGTCTTGCTACAATTGGTAAGACTCTTTTTAATATTTTTGTTCCCTATTATTATTAGTGTCTTATTATATTTGCATGTTTATTATATTTTAATTGTTCCTTTATGCTAGATTTAGGACTGTTTTAATATATTTAAATATGCAATAGCCGAGGATGATCTAAGGTTTCGCCCTAAGAAACCCAATGGATCTAGGAACTATTTCTTTCCTTCCACCTTAGTTATAATTATCCCATGATCAACAATCCCCCAAGGATGAACGTTGATTAGTGCACCTTCCGAGGGCCTAACTCAAAGGTTCTAGGGTGTGATCATCAATTAATTCTTTCTCTCCCCTCCTCCTTATGCATGATCCCGTTTCTTCTATCTATTCCTGTAAACACCGCACACAACCAACACCCCACATGCTAGAAAGACCGATTCGTCGGGCAATAGGAGTGATAGCGTTTCTTCTTCTGTTGTAACTTGACCCCCGAACCCAATCACATATTTAGCCTTTTTTCAAAGCTTTGGGCTATATCAAAGTGGCGTGGCGACTCTCAAAATTAAACTAATATTTTTAATATAGTTTAAATCGAGTGTCACTAAATGAATATCCTATTTCGATTCGACATTATATGATTAATTATTTCAAACCTCCGAATGCGCGTTGCATCGGGACGGGGTATTCACAGTGGCGACTCTGCTGGGGACTGTTTTGAAATTTTTTCAAACTAAGTGGGTCAGACTTTCGTTTTCTTGTATGGTGTTGTATTTTACTTCCTTTTTCTTTTTCTCCTATTCTTAACTGTTGCATTGCATGCATGCATCTCATAAAAAAAATCTTTCTCTTTTTTCCTTAAAAAAGAATTAGACTTTTTACCTCACACTACCACTAGAGTCCGTGTCACACTGCACAGACACCCTTTAACCCATCGGAGAAGCCAAAGTGCGGGAAGCGTGGTGATCATGTTGCCTCCCTTCCGAGTCTCACTTGGCCATCCACTCATCAGTGCGCTTCGGCTGCACGGTGGGAGCCTGAAATCTAACCCTTGTGTCACCCACTTTGCTAAGAATACACTCCTTGTGACCGGTTGGTTTGACTAGCTTTTTCATGTAGACAATTAATAAGGTCTTTATGTTGAGTCACTACGAATCAATAATAGGTCAAGATCTATAGAGAGAATAAAGGGCACTAAAAATTGATTTCCTTTTAAAGGACGTGCCATGTAAAGTTGAATGCTTGATCTTGTCCTATCATGGGTCTGTAATACTCTCCATAAATATCATATTAAATGTCTATATGAGACGGTTAATCGTTAGGATCCACCACTTTAGGACCTTTAGTTAGTTGCGAAAAAGGGGTATCCCTTCCAACCAAGAGTAGGTTCTATAAAAAAAAATAGAGGGCTTTTTTGTAAATAAAATGCTTAACCGCTCCTTCACTTCTAGGACTCTCCGAGGTCCGCTCTTCATTTCTAAGACCCTCCGAGGTCCGCTCTTCATTTCTAGGACCCTCCGAGGTCCGCCCTTCATTTCTAAGACCCTCCGAGGTCCGCTCCTCATTTCTAGGACCCTTCGAGGTCCACTCTTCATTTCTAGGACCCTTCGAGGTCCGCTCCTCATTTCTAGGACCCTCCGAGGTCCGCTCTTCATTTCTAGGACCCTCCGAGGTCCGCCCTTCATTTCTAGGACCCTCCGAGGTCCGCCCTTCATTTCTAGGACCCTTCGAGGTCCACTCTTCACTTCTAGGACCCTCCGAGGTCCTCCCTTCATTTCTAGGACCCTTCGAGGTCCGCTCCTCATTTCTAGGACCCTCCGAGGTCCGCTCCTCATTTCTAGGACCCTCCGAGGTCCGCTCCTCATTTCTAGGACCCTTCGAGGTCCGCTCTTCATTTCTAGGACCCTTCGAGGTCCACCCTTCACTTCTAGGACCCTCCGAGGTCCTCCCTTCACTTCTAGGACCCTCCGAGGTCCGCTCTTCATTTCTAGGACCCTCCGAGGTCCGCTCTTCATTTCTAGGACCCTTCGAGGTCCTCCCTTCACTTCTAGGACCCTCCGAGGTCCGCTCCTCATTTTTAGGACCCTTCGAGGTCCGCTCCTCATTTCTAGGACCCTTCGAGGTCCGCTCCTCATTTCTAGGACCCTTCGAGGTCCGCTCCTCATTTCTAGGACCCTTCGAGGTCCGCTCTTCATTTCTAGGACCCTTCGAGGTCCGCTCTTCATTTCTAGGACCCTCCGAGGTCCGCTCCTCATTTCTAGGACCCTTCGAGGTCCGCTCCTCATTTCTAGGACCCTTCGAGGTCCGCTCCTCATTTCTAGGACCCTCCGAGGTCCGCTCCTCATTTCTAGGACCCTCCGAGGTCCGCTCCTCATTTCTAGGACCCTCCGAGGTCCGCTCCTCATTTCTAGGACCCTCCGAGGTCCGCTCCTTACTTCTTGAACCATTCAAGGTCCACACCCTCTACTTTGGACCGCCCTAGGTCCAGTCTCTCTATCTTGGACTGTTCAAGGTCCACTCTTCGACCCTTCAAGGTGCTCTTCCTATACTAAGTCCACTCTCCCAATCTTGGACCATTCAAGGTTCACTTCTCATCTTTTGGACCCTTCTAGGTCCACTTCCTCTACTTTGTACCATTCAAGGTCCACCCTTCTACTTGGGACCCTCCGTGGTCCACCCCTCATCTCTCGGACCATCCATGGTCCACTCCTCTACCTTAGGCCATCCATGAGACTCTTCGAGGTCCACCCCTCGTCTCTTGGACCATCCATGGCCCATTCCTCTACCTTTGACCACCCGCGGTCTACATTCAAAGTTCTACCTCTCATCTCTTGAACCTTGCAGAGTCTGCTCCCTTAGCCTTAAAACCATCCATAGTTTAGATCCTTTATTTCTAGCACCCTTCAGCCAAAGACCAACCAAGGCCAATCCTCACCCAAGACCAAATTAACTCACCTAGATCACCCTCATTTGACCAAGGATCGAGTCATCTTCCTCTCCCTTTTTCACCAAACGGACTCTTTTACATTCATCCTCTCTCTTTCTCTAAACTTAACCCTGGTTGTATCATCAATCGGGGCCCCCCTCGAACTACGGTGACCTGAGACTCATACCTTAAATGGTAAGGGTTACGTAGGCAACTTCAGCCCGGTCAAACTCAAAATTGTGGAGGTCAAATATTTTCTCAAGGATGCCTTAAGATTAATTGTGAATCTAATTCAACTCATTGGTTTGACTCCGCCATATGTTCTTACAGAATTCCACATCATGTCTCCGGAGAAAAGCATTGAAGCCCTCAAAGAAGTCTCAAACATGAGGTTGGGAGTGATCAACCTCCTCAAAGACATGCATGAAATTGAGCAGCACCATTTGTCTTACATTCAGGAATACTTGAGAAGAGTTCCTCCTCCTATTCAATTCCGAGGTCCCCATCATCCACATGCTTATGGTTCCCCTTATGGTCCTACACATCAGAATTTCTCATTCAGGATGCCTGCTGTGGCCACCAACCAACTAAAGGCATCAATACCCGAGAAGAAGATCAACAAGGAACATTTTGATGACTTAGGAATACCTGTGGGTGAGTTCTTCGACATTTTGGTGGGAAAGAATTTGATCAAGCCGCTCGAGAACTACAAGCCTATTAACCCAAGGGAAGACTTAGATACATCCAAGTTTTGCAGATACCACAAGTACGCTGGGCATACCACTGACAAATGTGTGCAACTGAAACGCTCAATTCAAAGATTGATCAACCAAGGGAAGACCCAAGGCCTCATTGATGAAGGAACCCTCACCCTTCGAGGGAAGATTTAGATTCATTCAGTCTTGTAGGTTCTAGTGCGTCTTTTTTACGTCCATTTTGGGCATTGATATGTAATGTCCACTTTGAACTAGTTACTTCAATAATAAAAAAGGTCTTTCTTTCTTTTCTCTCTAGACTTGAGACATAATCTCGCATTACTTTCAAGAAGATTGTTTTATTTATAATTATCAATTGGTTGCTAATCTCACTGATAAACTCACCGGCTAATAAAGTAAACAATGAATGAATGCTTTGATTGGAGTAAACAACTCACCGTTCCTTCTTCACACACACCATCCCTATACACCCTTCTCTCATACACTCTCTCCATACTCCACCATATACTTTTCATACACTCCTTGTACACACCCTCTATGCTCCCTCGAGCATACACTTCCCCAAATACACTCTCCCCCACTTAAACATCCTTTTCATATGATCATTTATTTTAAACCCCCATTTGACCTCCTTTCCATACAAGCACAAAGACCGTTGTTCCTCATCATCAGAAAATAGCTGCTCACGCCACTGCAATTTAAAGAAGATGCAAGGAGTTGTTCCTATCCTTCACAAGTGCTGCATGAATATCAACTTGGGGCTCACCAACCCCCCAATCTCGCGTCTCCTCTGATTTTCCATTCGATCGATAAGCTTTCATTGAATATGCTCACATATCTTTCTTATGGTCCGAATATATTCTGCCTTACTTAATAAGTCGGTTAATTGAGTTTGCATTTATTTTTAAATACTCTTTTGAGAATGCCATCCAGTAGCGATTGAAGCTTGAACCTCTCACCATAGGAAGCCATAATCTTATCCTCACTAAATAATACCCTTTCATTTCAAGATCGACAAGTTTTGAAACCCTAAGGAAGAAGCTCATACTAGGGGCTCCCCTGACTCACAAAGGAAGTAATCACCTCCAAGCTCAAAAAAGGCGGAATGTAATTCAGACAAGGGGCTCCCTCGACTCACAAAAGAAGAGACCACCTCCAAGCCCAAAAGGGAAAAAGTAAACGCATCCCAAGGCATACACTAGGGGCTATCGCGAGCAAACAAATCCGAAGGCTTTTCTCGATAAGAGGGTGTTAAAAAAAAAAAAAAAAAAAACAACTTCATCACCCCGAAGTGAACCTCCCATCTCAAAGGTCATGAAAATGAGACGTCGAGTGAAGATCCTATCATGATTAAGTTACCTGCTGAAACCACAACAAACTCGCGAGAAGAAGCAACAAAGATTCCCTCTTGGACAAATCCCATAAATCCATTCCAAAGTCCATCCTCTCACTTTTAGAGGATTCCATCACCACCCTTGACCTTGCCAAAATCAAAGTTAACCTCACTCTTAGAGGTTCTGAAGAAGCAGCAACAAGAAAATCCCTTCACCTTAGAAATTCCAAACACATCCCTCAAGCCAACCTCTCAGCAAATGGCCCAGCCGACCTCTCACTTTAAGAGGTCATGTTAAGCATCATCCAATGGTCGATCGCAATCCAAAGCCCAGCTACAACCGCTACCGGATGGCATTCTCAAAAGATTATTTAAAAGAAATGCATATTCAGATTTTTGAGTCACTTGTTATCCTACGTGAGCATATTACATATTCTCTCAAAAGTTTGGGAACTCGTCCTATTCTTGAAATTCGTTCATTCGACTCCTCAAATACTGCTCGCAAAAGTCTCACTGGGGCTTCGCATCCGTGCCTCTCACGGCACTCCGGTAAAGCAAGGAGACACGCGCCGGGGACTACTCCCCGGCCATGAGAACAAAGGAACAAAGAATCTTCACTTGAAGGAATGAAAAAAAAAAAATCTTTGGGTTATAATCACCAATTCCCACCTTTTCTTCCACCCCAATCTTTTTTCTATTTTTCATTCTTTCCCATGAAGGAGATCAATGCAACGGCAGCCCGCACCACAATTACCACCGAACAGAGCAAAGCAAGCAACAACGGAACATCCTTCTCCTTCTAAAGACAAGCGATTTCACCTTCAAATCAAAACATTCATTTGTTTACCTATATAATTGGAATTTGATAAACCAATCAGTGAGGTCCATTCACGAGCAATCAAGATATAATTCTGAATAAAATAATTCTTCAAATGTCTCGACAAGTCTTCTTTTTCTACATCATAGGAAAATAGAGCCAAACACTGTCTTTTCGCTCATAGGGCTTCCATACACTTTTCCACACCTTGTGATGCTTATACTCTCCCAAAAGAGTCAAACCCAAAAGCGAAAGTGTCATACACGAACTCGGGATCCATTCCCACCTTCGAAAAAATGCGCCCCTGCACATATCCATTTCCGAGTCTTGTCCAAATGATCGATTGACCATTGTTCGAAACGAGGGGTCGCCCTCGTGGCCGCAAGATGACTCTGTCTGCAAATAGGAATGCATTGAATCTCTCCAAGCTGGGGCTTTTGTTAAACTGTTCTCTCAGACTCTCTTCAGGTTTGCTCCGCATCATCAACTGGGGCTTCGCCATTCCCTTCAGGTTTGCTTTGCATCATCAACTGGGGCTTCGCCATTCATCATCAACTGGGACTTCGCCAAGGTCACTTCATCAAACATTGGGGCTCCCCTCAACAAAAATGGGTCGACTATGTGCTCTAACAAAAATCGGAGCTCCAATGAAGTCATATCTAGCATGAAGGGCATCCCTTGTCATCAAGATCAGCATGTGGCAAACTCTTTAAGTTAGTTAGAAGCATGATTAATCATAAGGCCTCTTTATCAAATAAACATGCTTTCAAAATACTGTCCTCCTTGGTACCTTGTTTACAAAAATCACTCTTTGGTCTCCACAAATTTTCAAACTCTTCAAATCTATCAAAAAACGTATCTCTGTGACTCTCAAGATGACTCGGCCCTTATCTCTGGACATCAAACTTACCTAATCCCACCTTCTACCATAGACACTTACTCGGCCTCGCCTAGTTTAAACCATAACCTTTCTTCTCAAACTGCCTTGTTTAGAACACCTTTCTAAACCCTAGCTCCAAGCCTAGGTAACAAATCTCCTCTCTAAACCCTAGCCTCAAGCCTAGGTGACAAATCTCCTCTCTAAGCCCTAGCCTCAAGCCTAGGTGACAAATCTCCTCTCTAAGCCCTAGCCTTAAGCCTAGATGACAAAAACTCCTCTCTAAGCCCTAGCCTTAAGCCTAGATAACAAAAAACTCCTCTCTATGCCCTAGCCTTAAGCCTAGAGGACAAAAACTCCTCTCTATGCCCTAGCCTTAAGCCTAGAGGACAAAAACTCCTCTCTAAGCCCTAGCCTTAAGCCTAGATAACAAAAAACTCCTCTCTATGCCCTAGCCTTAAGCCTAGATGACAAATACCTCTCTAAACCCTAGCCTTAAGCCTAGGTGACAAATGCCTCTCTAAAACCCTAGCCTTAAGCCTAGGAGACAAGACTCCTCTCTAAGCCTTAGCAATGATTATTCCAATCTTTTAATCGCTTGGTTCTTCGGCTCGGGAAGCCATAATAATCCCAATCAATTCACACAACTATTCTTCATCGCAAATGCAGCCTAAGTCCTTTGGCAGCTACAGTTTCCCGCATTTTAGAGGTCTATCCTCCATTTCAAGGGTCCGTCCCGCATTTCAGAGGTCTATCCTCCATTTCAAAAGGTCCGTCCTGTATCTCAGAGGGTCCGTCCCGTACTTTCAAAGGGTCCGTCCCGCATTTCAAGGGTCCGTCCCGCATTTCAGAGGTCTATCCCGCATCTTCAAAGGGTCCGTCCCGCATCTTCAAAGGGTCCGTCCCGTACCTTCAAAGGGTCCGTCCCGCATATCAAAGGGTCCATCCCGCATTTCAGAGGTCTATCCTCCATTTCAAAAGGGTCCGTCCCGTATCTTCAAAGGGTCCGTCCCGTACTTTCAAAGGGTCCGTCCCGCATCTTCAAAGGGTCCGTCCCGCACCTTCAAAGGGTCCGTTCCGTACTTTCAAAGGGTCCGTCCCGCATCTTCAAAGGGTCCGTCCCGCAGAAGTCAAACTTTCACAAAATCTTTGGGTGACCCCCCGGACAGTCAAATCTTAGGGGTGACTCCCACAAAAGTCAAATATTTGGCTTTTGATTCCCACACAGTTTTTTCCCACATTGCCCCATACACTTTCTCTCAGTACGCGAATCAAGACTAAACTTGGTTTATTTGCACAACACACGGAGAAATCAAGACTACACTTGATTTGTTCCATCACACACAATTTTCAAGAGGAAAATCAAGACTATACTTGAATTTCCTTTCCACACATTATCTCACAACATATCTTCACACGGAGAAATCAAGACTACACTTGATTTGTTCCATCACACACAATTTTCAAGAGGAAAATCAAGACTATACTTGAATTTCCTTTCCACACATTATCTCACAACATATCTTCACACGGAGAAATCAAGACTACACTTGATTTGTTCCATCACACACAATTTTCAAGGGGAAAATCAAGACTATACTTGAGTTTCCTTTCCACACACAACATATTTTCCCACGGAGAAGGCAAGACTATACTTGATTCTCCTTTCCGTACATCTCTCAATATTATTCGAATCGCCCTTAGATTCGATCCTCAAAGCCTTGCCACAAATCGCATCTTTGGTTTGAGACGCTACACGTCCGCCACTCTCGGGTTCTAAACGCCCACTCTTTCGAACTACGACTTGGCTTGATTCCTTTTGGGATACGTAGGTAGCCCGACGTGGGTCCAGCCACTTGACCTACCTGGTCATCCTTTTGCAACCCAGCTCGAGTCCAAACTTCACATCCGCAAGCTCACCATTTCACCTCCTGAAATCCCTTTTTTCAGGACGGATCCTATTTTTTATCGTCGACCCTACTTGTCTTACAAGAAGCGTCGCCGAGGGGCTACTGTTAGTACCCGGTCCGAAAAAAGTGTTTTAATGAGTACAGGGACTGAAGTGCAATTCGGGAAATTCAGGGACTAAACTGGCATTTGGAAGCTTTTGGACCAAATTGGAATTTATTGGAAATTTAAGGACTAAACTGGAAATATGAAATTTTTGGACGAATTTGATATATAAAAATTTCTGGTATTAAATGAAAGATAAAATTCCAAAGAGCGAAGTGCAAAAGAAGTCATTAAAGTGGTCAAAATGGACTTGGAAATAACAGAGACGAAACGGATATTTATGGTACTAAATTGTGTCCAAGGTTTGCTGTAAGTGGCCGAGCTTGCTAGGCCAAGAACTTCAAGGTGGCCGGCCAGGAGAAAATGGTTAGGGCCATTCTAGGCCAATTTGGGCCCAGGCTGGGCTTTATAATATTTTGCCGATCGACCATTTATCAGCGCCGCCAAAACCTAATTTTTAGTGCCGATCGAACCTTAATTTAAGTGCCGATCGAACCTTAAATTAAGGCCGATCGACCCTTTATTTTAGTGCCGATCGAACCTTATTTTTAAGGCCGATCGACCCTTCAGCTGGCCCAGCCCAGGTACCGAAGCACTATAAATAGGGGTGCCCGGCTCCCTACTTTCACACACAATTTCATTCGGGAGAAGCGAGACTACACTTGCTTTACCCACAGTTCTTTTTATTCTCTTCGAATCGCCCTAGATTCGACCCCAAAGTCTTGCTACAATTGGTAAGACTCTTTTTAATATTTTTGTTCCCTATTATTATTAGTGTCTTATTATATTTGCATGTTTATTATATTTTAATTGTTCCTTTATGCTAGATTTAGGACTGTTTTAATATATTTAAATATGCAATAGCCGAGGATGATCTAAGGTTTCGCCCTAAGAAACCCAATGGATCTAGGAACTATTTCTTTCCTTCCACCTTAGTTATAATTATCCCATGATCAACAATCCCCCAAGGATGAACGTTGATTAGTGCACCTTCCGAGGGCCTAACTCAAAGGTTCTAGGGTGTGATCATCAATTAATTCTTTCTCTCCCCTCCTCCTTATGCATGATCCCGTTTCTTCTATCTATTCCTGTAAACACCGCACACAACCAACACCCCACGTGCTAGAAAGACCGATTCGTCGGGCAATAGGAGTGATAGCGTTTCTTCTTCTGTTGTAACTTGACCCCCGAACCCAATCACATATTTAGCCCTTTTTCAAAGCTTTGGGCTATATCAAAGTGGCGTGGCGACTCTCAAAATTAAACTAATATTTTTAATATAGTTTAAATCGAGTGTCACTAAATGAATATCCCATTTCGGTCCGACTTTACATAATTATTCTTTTCAACCTCCGAATGCGCGTTGCATCGGGACGGGGTATTCACACTTTCCGAGTCAACCTTGTCAACGGAGTCGCAATTCGAGAAAAACCCTCAATGAACCTTCGGTAGTACCCCGCCAAACCAAGAAAGCTACGAACCTCAGTCACAGTTGAAGGTTGCTTCCAATTAACTACGGCTTCGATTTTTGAAGGATCCACGGAAATTCTCGAACTCGACACTACATGCCCCAAGAAAGAAATCTGCTCAAGCCAAAACTCGCATTTGCTTAACTTGTCGTACAATTGCTTGTCACGAAGAATGGATAAGACAATCCTCAAATGATTTTCATGCTCCTCTCGGGACTTAGAATAAACAAGGATGTCATCTATGAATACCACCACAAAGCTATCAAGATAAGGCTTGAAGATACGGTTCATCATATCCATGAATACGGCCGGAGCATTAGTCAACCCAAAAGGCATCACAACAAACTCATAGTGACCATATCTAGTTCTGAAAGCTGTCTTTGCAATATCATTCGGTCTAATCTTCAACTGATGGTATCCGCTTCTCAAATCAAGTTTAGAGTAGATAACGAAACCTTGAAGTTGGTCAAATAAATCATCTATATGCGGAAGAGGATATTTATTCTTTATGGTCACTTGGTTCAACAAACGGTAATCGATACACAATCTTAAGGTACCATCCTTCTTCCAAACAAATAAAACCGGTGCTCCCCATGGTGACACACTTGGGCGAATAAAACCCCGGTCTAACAATTCTTGCAACTGAACCTTCAATTCTTTTAATTCAGCCGGAGCCATTCTATAGGGTTCTTTAGAAATAGGTGCGGTACCGGGCACTAGGTCAATACAAAACTCTACCTCACGATCCGGAGGCATAGAATACTCACTTGAAAACACATCACTAAATTCATTAACAACCGGGACATGAGCTAATTCGAGGGATTTCTTACTTGAATCTACCACATAAGCCAAGTACTCCGTACACCCCTTAGATAGCGTTTTTCTAGCCTTTAAAGCAGAAATAACATGTAAACCGAACATAGATTTGTCCGCATCAAATATAAAAGTAGGCACATCAGGCATAGCAAATGAGACTCGCTTTCTACGATAGTCTACCAAAGCATGACACTGACTCAACCAATCCATCCCAAGGATCACATCAAAGTCACGGATTGGTAACTCTACCAAATCCACTGGCAACATATGCCCACATATAGTCACATCACAACCATGATATATCAAAGAAGATGCGAGGCACTCTCCCATAGGAGTAGAGACCTCCAACACATAAGGCATAGATTCAGGCAATTTATGTAATGCAAATGCAAAATGAGATGCCACAAAAGAATGGGAAGACCCGGGATCTATAAGAATGCGGGCCTTAACTCCTGAGACAGGAACTATACCTCAAATGACAGCATTAGGATCGACCTCTCCTCTACCCAAGGCGAACACTCGACCTTGCACTCTATCCTTGGGTTTCCCTTCGATATCTCTTTTCACACCACCACCTTGTCCCCCTTATCCGCTACCCAAAGCTTGCTTCCTTTGCCACCTGGGACAATTCTTTCGGAAATGGCTTGTTGCCCCACACTCTAAACATTTGCCTTGCTTGCTCCAACACTTATCCTCTGAATGTCCTGGCTTCTTACAATATCCACACATTGCCCCAAACTGACCTGGAGTCGAACGGTTTGTAGGAGCCGCCACATTTCCCTCTCGCCCGCTTCCCTGAGTCCGAAGTCCTTGGCTGCCCTCTATTCTGCCCAGAACCTTGACCTTGGAATCTATTCTTACTCCCACCTTCAGATTTACTACGATGCTCTTCAATATCATTCTCAATCCGGTATGCCATATTCACGGCCGCTTGGTAGTTGATGAAGTCATGCGTCAATAACTGCTTCCGGAACTCCACCCTTAAACCTTTCACGAACCGGTAGATCCGCCTCTCTTCTTCCGGCACCAAATGAGGACAATATCGGGCTAACTCGGTGAACTTGACAGAATACTGTGCTATGGTCATTTTCCCTTGCTCCAATTTCAAGAACTCGACTTCCTTCTTATCCCTTGTAACCATTGGAATGAAATGATCCCGGAACTTACATGTGAAGTTCTCCCAAGTCTGCGGTGTAAGGTCTCGATCCCAGCCATCCTTCACTACTTGCCGCCAATGCTCAGCAGGTCCTTCTAACTTGAAGACAGCGCATCTCACCTTTTCTGCATCCGAACTCTCCATTGCCGCGAAAATCTTATTCATAGCTTCAAGCCATCTCTCCGCCTTCACCGGATCCGGATCTCCATTGAAACTAGGGGGAGACATCTTCACAAATTTCTCTAGGCCATGGTTCCCTTGCCTACCTTCTGGTTGCTGTTGTGCCCTACCTTGATTTTGATTTGCCATATTCTGAAGAAATACTCGGAACATGTCCATCATTTCTGCATTCGGATTACCAACATTGCCCAAAGCTCGATCCTGATCGCCATCATTTCCCGCCATTAGAACAAACTCCTGCATTAAACACTCGACTTCAGTTATCGCACACTCTCACTCAGCTATACTCTACCCGAGAACTCTAACTGACCTCTGATACCAACTGTGAAGACCCCAACCCGGAACCTAACACGTGTCCCGAGCTGGAGCGTCCCCAAAAGAGCTCAAATCACCTAAACTTTTAAAACTTTGATTTAACTTACATACTTAAAACACAATTAACATAACCATTTCAAAATAACTCCACTCCTCTCCACATTGGAGGAAGAGTTGAACAACTTTGAAAGTAACAACCTGTTTTAGTTACAAAAGATTTCGGTGATAACGTAGAAACTAAGTTTTTATATACACAACTCCATAAATGAATTATACCAAAATACACTTTCTACGCCAACCTATACATACCCTGAAAATCCCCAAAATATCACTTCCAAACTCCTCTCCGCCCTTACTTGGTCGGTCCGCCTGTCTCGGGATCTAAAAGCATTAAAGGGAGAGGGGTGAGAATAAATCTCAGCAAGCTATTATGAATGCAGCAATATGCCAAGTAAGATGCAACACATAACAAGGTGCATATAATACGTCGGAAAAGCTGTAAACACCTTACATTACCTCGGTTTACCTTTTTCGTCTGAACAATAGTCGTACAACATTGGAGATAAAATCCCAATATTTAGTGAACTGCTTGAGCATTATTCACTTCTTATAAGACCCATTTTTCAGGGAACCATATAAGATAGTAGCAACTCTGTAAGGCTTTTGGCTCAATACAGATGCTATAACCCCAACCTGTGGCCACAGGAGGGGACGGTCTCAGGTATAACATAATTCGATCACATTAGGTCACACTTTCCATAATTGATCGTATTATGCTATACCCCCAATCATCAGCTGCTTAACACAAATTCAAGCACATAATAGTTACTTGAAATAGATTCCACAAAAAGGGATAAGAAATATAACCACATGGTAAATTATACTCATGTTCAACAATATCATAGTGCAACATTTATTTAATACACTATGCATAGCACCATCAATGGATATGTATGCAAGTAAGGTAACAAGGTATCATCAACCAACCCTACATAGTCAATGTACAACAATAAATGGCCTCTATAAAGATCCAAGCTCAATTTACCAAGTTTGAGTCACAATGGTTAAGTTACCAAACAAGGTTGCCAAGCGTTTTCCAAGCAATATTTAAAGTACTTCCATAATTCTATTTTGATCAATTAAGATGTCATTGTTTAGCCAAAGTATTCTACTTTAATCTAGGTTAAAGAGGATTCATTTTGGTTCTAGTTTGAATAGGTTTAAACAGCTCTAAAGTTGGTTCAAAGTCACCAGGCCAGGGCACGACTCGTGCCCATTTGACCTTCCCCAGATTCAAGCGTCCCTAGAAAGGCATGACTTCAGCTTACCCTTGATCACGACTCGTCCCACCCTCAGGCACAACTTGTGCCACAGGGCACGACTCGTGACCTGAGCCCAGAATTCAGAACAGAATTAGAAATCCTTCAGCAGCTATACCAAATTGCCCCAAACCAAGTTTCCCCTATTTTGTGAACCTAGAAAGGCTTACTAAACTTCATACTTATCATACTAAATCATTTAAACCCAAAATAATATAAACTTAGATCATTTACAACTTGATTTCCCACCCATTTCACTACCACATTTCAAGTTTAACCTTCTTAATCGAACTCAGCCCATTTTCTTACACTCTTGATCATCTTCCATGAACAACAACATTATTCTATGGCATCAATCAATTCCTCAACTCCAAGAAGGGTTCCAAAGCATCAAACAACCATTATAATAACAATAACAACATCAAATAGTTTATGAACATTTAATGGAAGGAAAGTCATAATAACTCACCTTAGAAATATGAGATGGATCAAGGATTTTCTTAGCTTGATGTGCTCCCCTAGTTGCCCCGAATACGAAAGTACAATCGGATTGACAAATGGAGAAGAATTGAATGTCCTAAGAACTTGGAAGGAAAGGTCTTCAAGAAGTAGTTTCCATGGGGATTTTGGGAGGAAGTAAGAAGAAGATGATGAGGGGAAAATGGGGAGGTCAAGGAAGGGTGAGGGAAAAAGGGGGAGAAGCATGGCCCCCCATTACTTTCTTAAATGACATCTTTCAACTTTCTACAATTAAGTCCCTCAAGATCTAAAGGATACAACTAACCCCTCTACTCCAAATCTTTACAAAACACACCTTGACTACATATAATATTTTATTTAATTTCATTTAATATAGCTTCCTATAATACTTTATCTTATTTCCCATTTAACCCATAACGCTTTAAAATTATTTCACAACCATCTCAACTTAACATAAAAAAGCAAAGACATAAAATGAACACATAAAGTCAACAATAATATAAAAAGCATATAATATGATACTAAAATAGTGCATAGGTTTAGGGTCGTTACATTGGACGTTGAGGGAGAGTGGGGAAGTGGTTGGTGTGTTCCTCAATTCAAGCGCCCACCTTCCTCAATTATTGCAACCGTGTGCTTGATCTCCTAGTCCATGCTTCAACGCCTTGTACCCCCAAGCTTTCTTAATCTTGTACTCTCTTTGAATCAGCAACAACTCCTTTGAATAAGTCTTCTCACGTTTTTAATGTTGTTGACACAAAATAGCTCTTGGAACGGTTTATGCATAAAATGTTATTTATGCATAAATCTTTCTTTTTCAAATCCCTCCACGTTTCTAGCTTATTCTCCAATCATATTGCAACCTGAAAAATGGACATACAATATATACTATACATATTATATTATATTATATTAGCACATTAGTACATAAATTAATAATCAAGAAATGTCCAACTACATAAATTTCAGCACAGAAAATCATCTGAGATATCATCTGGAATCTGAGAAATCATTCAGGATATCACCTGCGTTTTACACTAACAGATATGTATACATCTATGCCCACATTCTCAAATAGCACACAAACCAAAAGACTTTCTTAGGGAAGAAATCTCTCATGATCTATTATCTTGCTAAATATATCAGTCAATTGTTTCAATACCAATAACTTCGCAACACACAGTTTTTTGTTCAACAAGATCTCTAATGAACTGATGTCTAATATCTATATTTTGGTTCTAAAGTGTTAGACAGGTTTCTTTGATATGTCTAGGGAATTCTTGTTATCACAGAAAGTAGTAAGAATTTTGTAATTAAAACCATAATTTTTTAGCATTTGATTCATCCAAAGTAACTAAGTACAACAAATTCCATGGCATTATATTCAATCATTTTGTGGACAAGGACACACAGTTTTGTGTCCTACTGCAGCAATAAACAAGATTTTTATAAAGGTAGAAACACTCATCAGTAGTGTTTTTATCATCAAAATTGTCTGCTCAGACTAAGCTACTATATCCCACTAGATTAGATACAAAAAATAACAACATACCTTGTAATATAAAGTTTTATGGCTCCACAAACCAACCAATTCTCTGTGATTTACCTTCTTTTTTCTTTTGATTTGCATTTGATCACGCATTTCACAAACCACTTGAGAAGTGGGGTGATCTTCCTGAATTATGGACAAAATGTCATTTGATCTATAAGCAGACCTAATTTTATCTGTTGCTACTGGATTACAACCACCTTCTGAATCTAAAGAACCGTCTTCAGATCCAGGTGTGTGGGAGTATGTTCAGATATAGGAACGGTTGTGTCCACATGCTTCTCCACATCCGTCTGCAAATTTGCTTGTTGGTCCGAGATATAAAGGTAGGCCCAAAGGGAGTTATTTCTATGTTGAAAGGCTCTCTGTTTTGCCTTGCGGTAGTATATTGTTAATGGACTTATTCTGGCCCTTGGGCTGAATTTGAACATATTAGGCCTAGGCGTATTTTTGGACCGATCAAATAAGAGAAATCAATAATTGTGCCACAAAATCTAAAATAAGTCTTTTACAATTCACTTGTTTAAAGTTTTAAACACATTATGACGTAGGAAATGATAATAATCTAAGAATAATGAGACTACTTTTGCTAAGTACAAAATAAGTAAAAAAAAAAAAAATCACTAAATCACAAAATAGACCATTTTTCCTGATTAGAGAAAAGGCAATTAAGTTAATTAAAAAGATTCAACGATAAATAGCTAAACTGTTATACAGTTCGATGTCACGTGTATTAAAGCTGAATATCGAACAAAATTGGCGGAGAATTGTTCCAATTTTGCATTTCAACCTTCCTCTATAGTGAAATGGCACGAATAACAAGGCAATCCTCCTATTAAATTTCCGTCCTCCTCACCCAAACCTGTTAAATTTCACGCACAACAAGTTGCATGCAGGGGTGAAGAATAGTCAATCCAAATCCCTATATCTCTATGGAAATTAGTCTACTTTTGTAGCTGTCTTCACCTTTGTATTTACTTCATTTGCAGATAAAAACGCGGACCACTGCATTGCATTTATACTTCTCAATTTCTTGCCACTAAATTCCTACACCTTTGGCCAAGACAGAATCCTAAAAAAGGGTGTCAATTAATTAGAAATCAAGAGTGGAGAGGGAAAAAATTTATTTGTTCATTACAATACCCGTTTATGTTTATAGCTTTATATACAACTTTGATATCTTGATCTAATATTGATACAAATCAATCCCTACAATTACGCTATCAATCCCTATTATTTCGCTAACTACTTGATATACACAATCAATCTCTTTAATGTCGTTAACTGCTTGATATAAATAAATAAGGATAAGATATGTAAAAAGAAAGAAGAGAGTCAGGCATGCTCCAGATAGGCGCGCGTTCCCTTTTAGTTTGCTTCTGAAGGCGCGCCCCATAACATGAGCTTGCTTCTGGCGCTCCTTCCGTGCGGGCGCCTCCTCCTAGCCCTAGGGCACTCCTCACTCCTCCAACACAATTTATAAATATAGTGAAAATTTATTTTGCATCAAGAAGGGGGTTAGATTGTAAAAAAAAAAAAACATTTTTACCCTATATTCAAAATCTATTTCCAATGATAATACCAGTAAATTTTTATTTTTCAAAAGAACATGGGGATTGGCCGGCCCATTGGGCTCTGCCTAGCCTCGCCAATGTGTAAACCATGCATGCATTCTTTCCTATATATATACACAGAAATGAACCAAAGAGAATGAATATTACTACTGTTAAGTAGAAGTCGAGATGAAGATGAAGGCTCCAGATTTGATTTTGAGTTTACTAATAGTACTAGCTTTTTTCTTGATTACCTCTTCATACACAGAAGCCATCAGAACACACAAACGTGTAGCCTTGCAAACTACTACTTCTCCCACTAGTCTCCAATTTCAACAAGAAAAGCCCACAACTCAGAAATATACCAGCAGCGGTTTTACCTCTAGGCGCGGTGGTGGAAGATCAAGAAGCCGGGGACGCAGAAGTGGTGGTGGTGGTGGTGGTGGAAGATCACCGCTAGTCTCTTCTCCACCACCTCCAGCCCGTCGATTGCCGCCTAGACGGCCGCTAGTCCCTTCTCCACCTCCTCCTGCCCGTCTAACACCGCCTAGAAGGCCGCTAGTTCCTTCTCCGCCTCCCTTTCCTCGCCCACCACGAGTTCCCTACCTTCCACCTGCAGTGTTACCACCACCTGAATTCCCAACACCAACTTACCCACTGCTTGTTCCTTCACCACCACCACCTCATGAGCAGCCACCAAACTATCCGTGGCTATCACCTCCTCCAGCCTTCATTCTTCCTCCTCCCGTACCAGAACTACCACCAGCTGATGAAACTCCGGCCACTCCACTTGTCCCAATTTTTGATTCCCCACCTGACTTCACTCTTCCGCCTACCCAAAAAGATCTTCCACCGCAAGTAGACCCACCGCCCGTGCTTCCATAACTTCCATATTTGCCACCGGAACTACCACCATTTCCACTCAGCTTCCACAACTTCCACCGCAATCCTCAATTTTCTCAAATTCAGCGACCTTGATCCTCCCCCATTTTAGCGTCTTAATTATCAATCAATTGCAGTACTTTTTTTTTTTTTTTCTTTTGAAAGAATTGCAGCGCTTATTTAAGTAATTGTACTATTAGTTTACATATTGTTATTCATTTTTATTAGTGTTAATATTTTTTAATGTTAATTACGTCTTCCTCCATTAATGCTAAGTAATTATTAGCATATTTTCATTCAACCGGACCTAATTGCTATTTGATTTTCTTTGCATTAATTGAGAGGGAGTGATATTAGGTCATCTCCACCGGTTTGCTTTAAATTTTGCATCAAAACATAAAAAGATGCAATTTTAGTATCAAATATCTTATATCATTTTCAACAGCTTGCTTCAAATTTTGCATCAAATAAAAATCTTTACAGTATATGCTCATTATTTCATTTAATTAAAATATTTTTCATTAATAATATTTAATATTATTCAAATTACATTATATTAAATAGTATGCTATAAAATTTAAATAAGACAATTAATAACTATAAATAAATAAATTTAAAATAAAAATTTATTAGAAGAAACATTAAAATAGATAATTAAAATAAAATGCTTCAAAATACAAATTCAACGGAAAATTAAGTTACATGACAATAATAGATGAACATTTAATTATATGAATTCACATATGCATCCTATAAATGTTCAATGAAGGCATCTCTAAGTTCAAAGTGAGCTCGTTGATCCTTGATTTGTTTGTGTCACTCGAGAAAACGTCGAAATCGAGTATTTTCATTCATCATTTCTACATCGGGGGCAGGTGCATCCATTGCATCTTGAATTTCTACGGCCACATCACGTTCATCGTCAATTATCATATTGTGCATTATAATACATGCATTCATTATAGCATGTAAGTCTCTTTTATTCCAATAGCGAATCGGTCATGCCAATATTGCAAATCGTGATTGCAGAACTCTGAATGCACGTTCGACGTCCTTTCTACATGATTCTTGTTTCATTGCGAAATATTTCTTTTTAGGACCACGTGGATCATGGATAGTTTGCACAAGAGTTGCCCATTTCGGATATATACAATCGGCTAAATAATAGCCCATGTTATACTCATTTCCGTCAATGATATAGTTTGCCGGGGGTGCAATACCTTCAGCAAGATTGCAAAAAAGGTTAGATGATTCTAAGACATTTATGTCATTATTAGAGCCGGGCATACCAAAATATGCATGCCAAATCCAAAAATCGTAATCGGCTACAACCTCGAAAATAATGGTTGGATGTCCGCTTCTTCCAGAATATTGGCCGGCCCATGCAGTTGGACAATTTTTCCAACGCCAATGCATACAATCTAAGCTGCCTAACATGCCTGTTAAGCCACGTTTCTTATCAATTTCCAATAGCCTAGCAACGTCAGCAGCGTTGGGTGAACGTAGATACTCCCCTCCGAATACCTCGATAATACCTTCACAAAATCGGTTAAGACACTCTATTGCAGTAGACTCTCCTATTCGAATATACTCATCAACTGCATCAGCAGACACACCTAGTGATAGGATCCACAAAGCGACAGTTATCTTTTGGAAAGTCGATAACCCGAGTGTACCAGCTGCATTTCTTTTTTGAACAAAGTAATTGTCATGAGTTTTTATAGGATCAGCTATACGAATGAATAATTCACGAGACATTCGAAATCGACGTCGAAACTGCTCCTCCCCCCATGTGGTTTTATCTGCAAAATAAACATTGAACATTCTAATATCTCCCATTTCTCTTGATCGATCAATCGTTATATGGCCAGGAATTGAGCCCCTACGGATAGTCGGAACATTATGATTAGCGAGTAATTGAGAAGCAGTTTCTCGATTAATCGAGATCTTCTTCAAAATTAGTTCGTTATCATCAGAAGAGGAGGAAGAAGACGAGTTAGATAATACTGAAAGTGATGGACCGCCAATATTGAAATTCATATTGACTTGGGTGAATAAGGAGCAAGATAACTAAAGAGAAATATGTGTGTTTAATATAAATAAGGAGAAAGATAACTAAAGAGAAAGAACTAGTGAGTTATGAGTTTAAAATTATCTCTGATATGATATTTATAGAATATTCGTGAGAATATTCTACCGAATATTCGTTATAGAATATTCGTGAGAATATTCAAACGAATATTCGTGAGAATATTCTTTATAGAATATTCGTGAGAATATTCGTTATAGAATATTCTATAAATATCATATCACAATCCTTTTAAACTCACAACTCACCAGTTCTTTCTCTTTAGTTATCTTTCTCCTTATTTGTCTTAAATACACATATTTCTAAATGGCTTCAACTCAAAGAAGTGTTTCTTATGTTCCTGCTGAGGACATACACTTATGCAAAGTTTATGTTGACATTTCCCAGAACCCAATCGTAGGTACCAACTAGTCGAGAGATCAATTTTTGTCTCGAATTGTGACCGAATACAACTTGACAAAAAATGCGCTCCTGCACGAGCGAAATTGAAGATCTCTGCAATGTCGTATGACTACCATCATTAAAGCTATGGAAAAATTAAGGGGTTGTATTCGGCAGATTGAAAATTTGAATCGTAGTGGTGCTTCAAAAAAGGACATAGTGAGTACCTATTAATTTTTGTTTCACTAGTATATATATATTGTTCTTTTTTTTATATATATTATTTTGAAATAATGGTTTGGTTTCATTATTTTATGCAGTATGATCAAGCGAAAACACTCTTATATTATATCAGGATCCAGAATTTGCAAAAGGATTCAAATTTGATCATGTATGGGAGCAGATGAAAAATATCAAAAAATTTGCCCCAAACCATGATGATAGTTTGTCACACCTCAGTTCAAAAGCACCCAAGACGCCCATTTCATCGTTATCTCCTGGTCTGTCATCATTTTCTATCAATTTAAGTGACGATAGTAGCCCATCCCAAAGACCAATTGGGATTAAAAAAGCTAAACTTAAAAGAAAACAAAATGATGACTCCACAACAGCTATCAATTTGTTAACACGTGTAAATGAAGAAATGGTGGAAGTGATGAAAAAGAAAGTTGAGCAGAGAGAATTGCGCAATGAATGAAAAATAATGATGGTAGACATCAACACTATTTTGAATCCAGTTGCACGGGCGTACATTGAAAGTGAAAGGACAAAAATAATGCAGAAAAGAGCTAATCAACAAAACTTTCAAACTTCAAATAACATAGATGGGTTTGAAGCTTATATCAAAATATTGGACTATCCGGTAACAATCTATCAGATTATTAAAAATGATTTCAATTTCATGTTATTTGTATTTGTATTTTTTATTTGAATTTGTATTTCCACTTTGATGTATTTTTATTTGTGTTTGCATTTTAAATTTATATTTCAAGTGAGTTTCTACAATTAATTCTTGTTTTTTATTTCATCTTCAATATTTAACATAAGTTCAAAGTTTTGTAAAAATTATTTAAAAAATTAATAGTACAAATTGGATAATTTTGCTTAAATGAAAAAAAAAAACAAATTCCATAATATAAATAATAAATATTAAATTAAAAATATATACCATCTCCGTATCAAATAAAAAAATTGATAATTCATTTTGAGACGAATGAGGAATTTAGTAATTAAAAAAAATTTAATTAAAAAGCTTCTAGATCATCAGTTATCTGCAAATCAACCAAGTGAGAGAGACAGATAGTGCAAATCAACCAAGAGAGAGAGTCAACTAAGAGAGAGAGAGAGCTCTCTCAGCGATCGATGAAGAAGACGATCTGAAAAAAAAGAAGGGATAGCGCAAGAATTACCTGCGCCAAATTTGGCGCATCTTCAAGGCATCGCCAAAATAGCGATAAATTTGGCGTCGCTGTTGGAGCTCGATTTCGCGTCAAATTGACGATGGCGCAAGAATTTGGCGCAGTGTTGGAGATGGTCTTAGAGAATTTGGAACGAGAGGTAAAATCAGGATTCAAGACGGTTAGACTGCACAAAAGTCGGTGAAATAGTATATACAGATATACATTGGGGCCTTATTTATGCTTCATGAACCAAATTTTTATTATATACAAATTCAATAAATTTCAGCTCTTAATCATAAAAAAAAATATATTCCATCATTTCTTGAATGCAACAAATATTTTAAGAAAAAGTGAGATAGGAGAGAGATTGAGATAGGAGAGAGATGTTGTAAGTATGAAAATTAAAGTAGTAGAGAGAATCAATAAAATGAATAGTAAATTTATTGGTATTGTAAATATGAAAATAAGAGGCCTTGGCCAATAAATCATTTAGTCAAATGAATACGAGCTTTAATAACTGACATTTTCAAATATCGCAAATAATTCTTTGAACCAATTTGCTCATATCACTCTATTTTTTATCAGTTGTGTGATTTCACAGTTATGTGATTTCACAATTATAAATAAATTGATTTTTCTTCAAAATTTTAAAATGCAATATTTTAAAATCTAAAAATCAAAAAAATAATCTGAAACTAACTTAATAATCGTATCGTCAAAATTGATCAAACAAGTATATTCAATATATGATTCAAATTTTAAAAATAAGAATTTCATTTTTCACTTGTAGAAAATTGAAAAAATCGTTTTTTATTTTCCAATGATTTCACAGTTGTGTGATTTCACATTTGTTTGATTTCACAGTTATATGATTACACACTTGTGTCGTTCTTCACTTATAAAATCATTTCTCAATTGATTTCACAGTTGTATGATCACACAATTGTGTGATTTCACAGTTGTGTCATTTTTCATTTTTCAATTGTAAAATCATTTATCAATGATTTCACAATTGTATGACTACACAGTTGTGTGATTTCACAATTGGATCGTTTTTCATTTTGCACTTGTAAAATGGTTTCTCAATTGATTTCACATTTATTTGATTTCACAGTTGTATAATTACACAATTGTGTCATTTTTTATTTTTCACTTGTAAAATCATTACTCAATTGACAGTTTTGTATTTCACAGTTGTGTGATTTCACACTTATGTAAAACTGAGATATTTATTTATCAATTTTTCACACCTCTATTTAGTCTGATTACCTACTTTTGTTGGCAGGCAATCAGTATTAATTAAGTTGAACAAAGCAATGATTCACTATTTTTTCGACAGTAAAATTAATTAGGATCAAAATTATTCACAATAGTCTAAATATCTCAGATGTGGTCCGTGTTAGTTGTTGCCTCTCCCTCCTTAGAGACTCTTCCCATCAGCAAGTTTCAGGAGCAATCTTGAACCAATCCTCACATCATTAGCTCCCAGTAGCTTAATACTTAACCAATAATGCTTAAGAGTTGATACAACTTCTTCTCTCTCTACATGTAACTTCATTCGCCCCCTCTCTCTCTCTCTCTCTTTATAATTCTCTCCCTTCTTGCCCATTCCAATTATCTAGGGTTTCTTTTTTTAATCTGTTTCTAACTATTTTATTTTTTAATGTGACGTGCTTTGTTATGTTTTAGAGTTCCAGCGAGAAAATGGTCGATCATCCGGGAAGTCTGTCGGGGGGAGTCTTGAAAGCGGAGGTGACCAGAGCCCTCGCTCCAACGTTCGTGAACTGGACAGATACCTTCCTATCGCTAACATTGGCCGAATCATGAAGAAGGCCTTGCCTACTAACGACAAGATCGCTAAGGACGATAAGGATATTGTTCATGTGTTTCCGAGTTCATCAGCTTCATCACAAGCGAGTACGACAATTATGTTTATTCGATGCTATTTAACTTCTTTTGAAAATCCTTGTTTATATGAAATGTTGTGTTTTTATTGTTAAATTCCATCATATTTAAGGGACTTATTGGTAAAAATTTCTAAAAATAAAGTAGAAGAATGAATGAATGGGAGTAATAGTGAAGATTTTTTGTCATTTTAAATTGTCCGGTGTGAGGTGAGACGAATCAATAGGAAAATAAAAATTCGATCTGAAACGAGACGGAGGGGAATATACTTAAAAGAGTTTATTAACAATCGGACGAATAAAATGTCATATTAAGGGTACTTAATTCATACTCCCTCCGTCCCATAAAATCTTACCCATTTTGCCATTTAGGGCATCCCACTTATAAGTCACACTTTTCATTTTTGGACATCTTTTATTGTTATTATATTTAAGTGGACCCCACATTTTACCTCACTAATTTAATTACCACCAGTTAACCCACCTAACTAAACAATAAATACAGTCCAATTAAATGAATTCAACAATCCAAATTTATTTACACCCACTCATTTTATTCCATCCAGCCCACATATCAAACTCTCTTTCTCTCTTATGACAATCTAGGGTTTTTGGCGATTTTCATCGCCGCCGTTCCATCTTCGTCGAAGATCATCTCTCTATCTCTCTCTGACCATTCTTCTTAATCTACCAACAAATTCTCACAATCTCTTAGCTCTAGTCGATTCAAACACTTCAATTGCTATTTTGATTTAGGGTTTCTAGATCTGATGTCGAAATCAAAGGATTTCATGGCCGTCGTTGATTCTCCTCAGGACGACTCCCCTATTTCCGATGGCTATTCCGATGTACTGGATACGTAATTTAGTTGTGAAGATGATACGGTGGTGGATGAAAACCCAGCTTTCCGATGTTGATTTGACCGTGGCTTGTTCATCTTTGGTTGATGAGTGCCCCAAATCACCGGATTTGAAAGCTGAAACACAAAAGTTTCATGAAAGAGTTCTCTCACTGGTTTCCTTGGGCGAACGGTGTTGATTGCAATGGCGTTCCATTTACTCCGACACCGAAGCCATTCAAAACATATGTGCCATACTTGGCTCAAAAAGTCAGGCTGACCTAATTACCAAAGCAGAAGGCCACAAACAATTCATGGTAGAGTTTTGCTACTGGTTTTCGAAAGCGAAATTCCTATTGGACAAACTTGAGGAGCCAAAAGATCAGGTTATGATTTTCTTCCCCCTTTACTTCTCATTGGATCTATAATTTTGTTGGAGTACATAGTTGGGAGTTGAAATAGGTTGTGAAATGATGAAATACTTGTGTTGATTTTCCATGATTTCGGATGCTCTGTAGTGTGCTTTTGATGAGAAAAAAAGGTTTTTTTATTGTTCAAAATGCTGAAAATGGTTGATTTTGTCTCTATTTTTTGGCTGGTTTTTGTGGGTAAACTGATAAGAACAGTTAATCATTTGATTTGGTCATTACTGGTTAGATAGTGGAAACATTATTTCTATAATGATATTACAATCTGAGAAATACCAAGTGTACACAATGATGAACAAAACCTGAGTGTACAACTTCATAAGGAAATACTTGTGTTGATTCTCCATGATTTCGGATGCTCTGTGGTGTGCTTTTGATGAGAAAAAAAGGTTTTTTTTATTGTTCAAAATGTTGAAAATGGTTGATTTTGTCTCTATTTTTTTGGCTGATTTTTGTGGGTCAACTGATAAGAACAGTTAATTATTTGATTTGGTTATTACTGGTTAGATAGTGGAAACATTATTTCTATGATGATATTACAATCTGAGAAATAACAAGTGTACACAATGATGAACAAAACCTGAGGTACAACTTCATAAGCAAAAACTTTTCATTTAAGTACTCAATGATGAATAAAGTTGATGGTACAATAGCAAAAAAACCAAAAGTTGGCTTGGATCTACTCTGAGAGTACCATTTACAAAAAGCCAAAAGTTTACATGAATCTCCCTTTACATACCAGGAACTTCATGTGTTTTGTTGATGATGTTCCATCTCTATCATCATGCCTTCATACTCATTTTCGACCCCACCCTCTTGAAGATACCTAATGCATTCTTTTACCACACTTGGCTCTACTGTTAGATTTGTTGGGAGTAATCCAAGCCTTTCCAAACGATCCTTCCCAAGATGACCCAGTGGAAAGTTGTTGTGACCTTTAATTTTCATAATGGAAATCAAACATTTTTGTAATGAAATGAAAAGCTTGTTTAGAGTTCGGTGGCTTAACTTTGCAAAAGAGTCTGAAACTGCCTTTACCAACTCATCAACATTTGTTGATTGAAGTTCTTCTTTGGATGCATCTAATGAACGGAACCACCTGAGATTATTGATGTTTGTATCCGGAGAGTTGGCATGTTGGAAATGTAGTTGTATATTAAGTGGTGTTTGTTTGTTTAATTGTGTTTCTTTGACTAAATGTTGTTTGTTTAATTTTTTCTTCATAAAAAAAACTCTCTTTGCTCTCGCTACTCCTACTTTCTTGCTGGCCATGTTGATGGGCTTACCTCCTCTCCGCTGCTCCAAGGCTCGACTCCAAACATTGTAGACGGTCTTCCGGTCGACCCCAAAACGTGATGCAGCCTTTGACATTGTGCCATGTGGAAGCTCTCCCCCTCTCCAAAATTGCAACAAGTATTGTGCCAGCTCATTTTTCTTCTCCAATGTCATGTTAGGACACTTTTGGGTGGTGGCCATTTTTGGACCAGTTTTGAAGGTTTTCAAATGAAAACAAGAACTGTATTTATATTCTGCTAATTAAGGAGGGATTATCTAGTTTAAACAATGTTTAAATATTTGAAATTTTCATTTGTAAATTCAGATGTATTGGAGAGTTGGAGGGAATTTTTTGGGTTGATCAGCTTTTTACTCCCTCCGTCCTACCCCAAATGTCTCAAAATGGGTTCGGCGCGAGAATTAAGGAAAGTGATGTAGGAAAGAGAAAAAGTTTAAATGTTGTGAGTATGAAAAATGATGTAGGAAAGAGAAAGTGGGGTAGGGAATAGTTAGTGGATATTTATTGTGAGTATGACAAGTGGGTCCCACAAATAAAAAAGTAATAAAAACTTTCCTTTTTTGGGTTGAGACATTTTAAATGGGACGCCCAAAATGGAAAGTTGAGACATTTGGGGCGGGACGGAGAGAGTACTCCCTCCGACCCACACCTACATGCACATTTTGCCATTTTGGGCATTTCAAACCTACGTGCACATTTTCTAAAATGGAAAGGAATCTTTACTATTTTCTTCACTCATTCTTTCAATATAATACTTCCTTCTTAATTTACGTGCAAAAGTCAAAATGTGCACCTAGGTTCGGAACGGAGGGAGTATTATTTTGAAAGTGTGTAATTTCAGATGTACATGGGTAAAATTAAGCAAAAAGTACTTGATATGATTTTTGTTAATTTCTTCTTAATCCTTTTCACTACTTATTTTTTTCATTATATATATTTATTCCTTATTTTTTGCACGTAACGGTAAATGGGTAAGATTTTATGAGACGAAGGGAGGGAGTATATGTTTGTCAATAAACTTTTCTTCATACAAATATTGTATTCCTTATAATAATAATTAAAAAAAAAAAAAAAGTAATTTGGTGGTACTATTATTATTTTGGTCCACATATTCCGTCCAAGCGCATGATTGCTGAATTGCTGATGAGCGAGTGATCGATCAACAATAAAAATTTAAAATGAAATACAAGATCAAATGAAATCCTTGTTTTTCATTCAAAATTCAAATTTAAATTCCATTGCGCTCCACCAAATCCATTTATTCAACTCAAATTCCTCACAAACTCCAATCTAACTGTAAGATGCTTTGGACTCCGTTCCCATCCATCTCCTCCGGCCAACCGTCCCAGGTACAATCTTTATCTCTCACTCTGTGTGTATGTGTGTGTGAATTTGATTTCATTTGCTTCCAAGATCTTATTAGTTTGATCAATTGCTGTTAATTTCAATCTTCTCTAAACAACAGCTGTGATACAAAATGAATCCGATTTGTGATGATTTGCCGGAAGAATGCTGGGAACTGATATTCAATAGACTCGATCATCATTCCTACTTCGAATCGCTTTCTCTTGTAAGCAAACAATTTCTTACTCTTACTAATCGGCTCCGCCGCCGTTTCAATGTCGTCGATCCAACATACCTGGTTCACGGTACCATTTCCAAACTGATTCATCGGTTTCCCTACCTCAAAACCCTAGATTTAAGTAAATTACTTCACACTGATCTTGATGCTGTTCTGCGTGAAATTTCGTGTTATTTTATGTTGAATTTGGAATCCCTGGACATTTCTAATCATAAATGTATTCCAGTTAGGGGTTTGA
Organism: Adenophora triphylla var. japonica; assembly: GCA_022495995.1. Lineage (NCBI taxonomy): Eukaryota > Viridiplantae > Streptophyta > Magnoliopsida > Asterales > Campanulaceae > Adenophora > Adenophora triphylla. Next base: position 69,990 of record JAFEMH010006202.1, on the reverse strand, counting down.
GGGATTTAGGATTGAGTATGCAGAAGAATTTGAAGGTTTTGAAATGTTCCAATCTCTGTTATTTGCGAGATAGCGACTTAATGGCCATTGGGGATTTCTTCCCGTTGTTGGAAGAGATTGATATCAGTTACCCTATCAATGATCTTGATTCCTCGTCTGAGTTTCGTGCTTTGACTACTAGTGAGTTTGCTGTTACAGATTGTGGAATTGAGGTTTTGTCTTCTAGGCTTAAGAATTTGCGTAAAGTTAATATCTCTGGCAATCATTTTATTACAGATAAGTCTGTTATAAAGCTATCAATGAATTGCTTGTTTCTGAAAGAAATTGTTATCTTGGACTGCTCTTTCGTAAATATGAATGGCCTTTACTTTATGGTGAACCACAGTCCTCATTTAAGTGTGATCTCAATGGATGGAATTGACGGTATTTGTGGACCATCAATCATCAAGTCAGCTACTTTTGGAAGAGCTTTATCTACTCTCGATTTCCAGTACTCTAATATTTCTGATGAATCCCTTCGTGTAGTAGCAAAAGCCTGTATTCCCTTGAAGAGCATCTCTCTCTCTCGTTGCACAGGGTATACTGTGGATGGAATTTGGTTTCTTCTGTACACATACCAGTCCCTTGAGTTTTTAGATCTTACAGGAAACAATTTCCTCACTGATCAGTCCGTAAAAGATTTATCTCAGTATTTACAAGCTCTAGTTGCTATAAAAGTCAACTCGTGTCCTAATTTAACAGAGTCAACCCTGTTCAGCCTTGCCCAGAATTGTCCTTACCTCAAAGAAATTGGATTGCGGAGAGCAAATCTGACAAAAGAAGGCTCATTGATGGAGTTCGTGAAGAACCAAAGCATCAAGTCTCTGGATTTGGCTTGGAATACACATCTAGGAGATGAATGCCTTAAAAAGATTGCTTTGGTTTGCCGCAACTTAGAGCTGCTCGACATTAAATCATGTCTAGGTATCACAGATGGAGGCATTACTGAAATTTTAAGAAGTTGTTGTGAGATCAGGCATCTGTGCATGAATGATTGCACAAGGGTAAAGAATTTGGGATCAATTACGGAGCTTCCGAAATTGGAGGTTCTACTTGTGGCTAGATCTGGGTTCAATGATGAAGGTCTGTTGACCGTCGGTCAAAGTTGTAGTGGGCTTGTGAAGTTAAACCTGATAGCTTGTGCCGGTGTGACTACAGAAGGGGTTAAGAACATCGTGAGCCATTGCAAAAGGTTGAAGGAGATCAATTTGAGAGGATGTCGTGAACTGAATGTGGCCTTTATGAATTGGATGGTATTTTCAAGGCCATCGCTGAAGAAAATTGTCGCTCCGTGTTATAGTGCTACCAGTGAGAACTACCGGACACTTCTATTGCGCCATGGATGCCAAATTTGTGAAGCCTAGCTTTCTGGAGGGTGATTGTATTCGTGATTCATTTCATTTGTATATAATTTTTTTTGATGAGAAACATTGTTAAGCAGCTTGTTATTTCAAAGATTATATTATTTTGATGTACGGGGTTGTTAGTGGTTTTGGTATCACATGCTTGTAATCCTCTGTACGGAAAAGATGGCTCAATCAAACCACCCACTACACCTGGATAATTACACGCTTTACATGAACATTTTTCCAACAGAAGCAAAAACAGGTGATACATTTCCGTCAATTCCATCTATTAAAATACATTTCCATATGTTCCTACTTGAAGGTGATACAATTAGACCTTCAAAAGAAAGGCCTAAATCTGAAAAACCTCCTGCTGCTGCAATCCAAGCATATCTTTATTATCTTTGTGGGGTCAGGAATTTTGGAAATCATGCAGCATGAAAACTCCAGCAAATACTTCAAAAAAAACGGCTTGGGAATTCTGTTTGTTGGCAACTCTATCTAGCTCTTGTAATCAGGGTTATCTCTGAGACCAAGTCTCGAGAGAACAAAACAGTAAGAATCCCAGTCAGTTCTTCTCAGATACTTCAACAGCTTCTTCCTCTGCTGAACCATACCTTGAAGCCCCTTTCGTGAATGTTTATCCTGTATGATTATAATCTTATTAGCTAATTGAACAATTATGGAAAATATAGGGGGGGGGTGTTATTCCCTTTCCTAAAGCATCAAAATAATACTCCATATGTTCCATGTTAAGCTAACAGCCCAAAATATTGGATAATTTCTAATAACTTAGATGGCTTATATGAGAGTTTAACTGAATAAACTCGACATCGAAAAAAAAAAACACATTTCTCTACCACTGGTGTTTCAAGTATGAATTAGTCCCAGATAGCCCCACAAGGTGAATGGGCGCTAGAAATTTTAATTGATTCATTCACGCATGTAGTTGGTGAAAAGCAAACGATAACCACCCATTCACAATGGCATGTCGGTGACAAGCGAAGGGGTTTTGAAAAAAGAACTTTGATGACGGGAAATCCAGAGTCTCTGGCTGCAGTTGATTATGCTTTTTGACACAGCAGAACCGTTGGATGAGCAAAACAAGATGAGAATGACAATTGGGATGGCGGTTTCCGCCAAAACAGGTAGGATGCATCTGTGCATCCCATCTGATTTTCAATCAATAGAATTGGGGTTTTAATGAACATGATGATATTAGAGAAAGGTTGATAGGAGCTGGACAAAGACCGGTTCTAGAAAAGACAACAAGAAACGGGGGAGAGAGTGGGGGTGGAAGGGTGGGAAAATGAAAAAGAGGGTGTGCTTCGTGTGTGAAAGATAGAGATGTTAGGTTTTGTGTCTAGCCGCAAGAAAGGGGAAAAAAAGGAAGAAGAAGAGGAATAAATGTTTTTTTTTTGGGTTTAATTTGTCTTATATGTACGGTTTAGTATAGGTGGCAGCGAGTGTATTCCACTTTGGCGCCACTGTTTGTGTGTTTGTGGCTTTTTTTTTTTTTTTTTTTTTGTGTGTGTATGTGTGTGTTGTGAGAAGAAGGGAGTGAAGATGATGGGCACAAACGATCACTTCACCCGGGAGTGGTGTAATGGAAAGAAAATAGAAGTGTAATGGGCTTTTAGAAAGAAAAAAGGGAAATTGTTGAACTGAAAATAACAGTAAAAAGCGGTGGTCAAAATGCATATTTCCTTTTTAATTAAAAACTAATTTCCAATGACGGGAATAGCAATTAAATGTCCATTAAACCCTTCATGTGAATGGCAAAAGGTCGATTTCCTTATAAAATAACGCCCATGTTCACTAGGGGGATTATTTAGGACTAATTCATACTTGCGATATACATATGGGACTAAATTGGGTTTTGGGGGGGGGGGGAAGTGAAACATGTAGAATACTTTATGGTGTGATTCATATTTAATTCCAATGTTCAAGATGACAAGAAAATGTGCCTTAAAAAACCATAATCATGTAAATTCAAGATCTAGTTTATCCATAAATACCAACCATAATCATGGCTCTGATATCACACTCTTATACTAACATAAAACTTAGAAAACAGGAACTCAGTGTTCAAAATTCATAGAAGAAAATAATTGTATGAGAGTTTTTCAACCGAAAAGCTAATGCATGATATATGTATTCAGTGTCACCTTTTTATGTAGGACAGAAGATAAGTGCTTAATCTTTGTTGTCAGTTGTGCCACTGCAAGAAAAGTTGGAGATAAACATGAAATTTGTATACGACTAATATGAATAATATCAAAGGCGTGTCTCTCTCCCCTGAAGATAAGTGTTTGATCTGTGCTGTCAGTTATGGGACAAAGGGGGCATTTCACATGGGAGAACCAGTACGTTACCTGCACTTGACTACGAGAATCAGGCAAACAAGTGGATGAAGGTTCTTGATCCGCCAAAAACCATAATATTTTGCACTAATTTAATACTCCCTCATCTAAAAATAAGTATCCAAAGGATCTTGGAATCAGATATACAAGTGCTATCAGTGGTGAAGCCACGTTGGGTTAGTGGGGGTCATTTGACCCCCCTTCTTTTGTAGCAGCGTCATTTTTACTACCTTCAATTAAAAAAGAAAAAATCATTTTCACCATTTAAAACAGTAATTTTGTCATTTTTTACCCCTTTGGTTTAGGAAAAATACCACTATATCATAATTTGACCCTCCTTTGATAAGATCCTGGGGCTTAGCTACTGAGTGCTATCATATAATTAGGCTGCTTTCATTCTTGAGTCCAAAGATGAATACAAAGATCACCTAGCCTAGACCAATAAAGGTCTGTTCTGGGTAGTTGGTTTACCATCTTCTCAGGGTTCGCTATAGACTCTACACATTCAAGAAAACGTTGACATAATTCATATTTCTTCAATGTCCCTAGTTTATCTCTACTAGTCTCAAATCTTCCACACCATTCCTTTTCCGGTCTCATGATTACAAAAGGGCAACAACAACAACAACGCAGCCTTAGTCCCAAAATAATTTGAGGTCGACTAACATGAATCTTCATATGTCATTGTGGAAGAAAGGGTGTGCGAAAAAAAAAAAGTTAAAAGAAGAAATAGGTGGGAATAAAATTTGGAAAAAGCAAAGAAAAAAATAATGATAGTAAAATAGAAAAATATATATATATATATATATATATATATATATATATATATATATATATATATATATATATATATATATATAAATGAAATTAAAAAAAAGGAACGATAAGACAAATTGGTTGGAAAAAGAACTTTCTGGGAAAAGGTAGAGGAGACTTATTTCGTTAATCTCAAAATAGTGTAGGGGATACTTGCTCGAAAATTGAGGGTGTATGAAACTGGCAAAGCCATTTTCTCTCTTGTCCATGTACTATATGCACCATGTAGTAACCAGGAAATAGAATCTTGCACATCATCTATAAATAATGTACAAAAAGATCACACATACACACAAAAAAGGAAGGAAAAAAACACTATTTTGGTAAGGAAGACAGATTAAAGAGAGAAAAGACCATATTTACCCCCATCAGCTTAATATTTTTTACACTTTCACAATCCAATAGAAAAAACATAATCTCTTCAATAAGTTTAACGATTAAAGAAAATGTAGATAATCTCCGACTGATAATTGAGTAAAGTTAGAGAGCCGGTGAACATCAGATTTTTGCGGAAAGTACACACAATGTAAGGAACGCAAGAAACACAAACTTATTATGCTATAGAGGAAAAGGGCAAGGAAAAAATAGCTAATAGATTAAACTTGAGATAGACTTACCTACAACACGAGCTGATCCACAATCTGACTCTGACATTTTGAATTCATCTCTAACTTTCTTAAGCTCGATCTTCAGCTTCTCACCAGAAGACATGTTATCGGGATGGAAATACTGTACGAACCAAGACTTAAATTAGTGACCAAAAAGAAGCAGAGTTCGCTTGAGTTGTAAATCTCAGAAATGGTTTTATGATTCAACTTTATGCAGTGAATACAGATGTGTTTATTTCCATGTTTATTAGTTTACACAATTTGTATGCACCATGTAGTACTGATTGGAGGCAAAAGACTTTCAGGCATCTATAAAGTTGAGAATCTACTAGAAAATGTATGTTTCCCATAAATGCAAGGCAAGAATGAGACGAAATTTAAGATCTTTCAGTTTTTCTTTCCTTAGCATGTATAATTTCAAAACAGAATGTATTAAGCCGGATCTATGTAAATCAAGGAAAGATGGAATTCAAGATGAACAAACTCCAGCTTTAAATCCCAAGACACCAAAAATAACTACAGCCCCTGAGCAAGAACCATGTATAATTTTTTTTATTGATTGGAAAAAACCATGTACAAATTAATAAGTAATGACTCTCCCAACAAAATATATTCTCAAGCAAATGCATAAAAAGACCTCTCTGCATGCCAATATGCAGTTGAATTACATTGAAGCGCCAGATAAGAAATAAGAAAGAGCATAATGAAATCGATAAAAATCGAAACTTGCCTTTTCAACTAGGTGTTCTTGCGGCAGCAACAACATGAACTCTGGAGTGCCGCCAAGATGGCCGAGGACATCAAGTTTGTGAACTGTGATTATAAATTAAACCAAATAAATATTGAGTATCAGAAAAAGAAGTATACAAGACAATTACTCGCATATTCATTCAGTACCAAAGAAAGAGTGCTACCTTCTTGTTTATTTTGTCCCAGAAAATAGTTTATTTCTAATATCCAGGCTATAAATTCTACAAAAAGTATAGCAACTGTAGCACAATTTAAAGGATATGTGGAGAAGTCAAAATATGATACTGAAGAGTTTGATTTCCAAATGAGACTTTCTTTTCTTATTTCCTAGGACGGAGATGGGTGATCATATTCAGGCACATAGAGCCCATTGGCAGAAGGGATGCATCAGAAATCTACTAGCACAGTCTATACCAAGAAAAGGGTAAACTCCGTTTTCATCCATTGTAATTTCAAGCGTATTTCACTTTTACCATTATACTTTTTTTCTTTCAGAAAAACCATTGGCAAAAGGAATGCATCAGAAATCTACTAGTACAGTATAAGACACCAAGTAATGTGTCGTAAATCAGTGTCACTTTCATAAGATGAATGTGGCGGAGATGCGTATGCTACGGTGGATGTGTGGTCATACAAGAAACAATCGGTTGAGGGTTGAGGACTGAGATGATTAGGGAGAAAGAAGCAGTTGCATCTGTTCAAGATAAGATGGGTGAGAATTACCTAAGATAGTTAAGTCACGTGAGACGGAGAACAAGTGATCCATTGGTTATGGGTAAGGGAAGACCTAAAAAACATAGATAAGGGTAAATGAAAGCGATATGAGTGTACCTGGTATTGAACAAAATATGGCATTAAAAGGGGGGAGTGGAGGGAAACATTCATGTAGATGGTGGGGCTTTATTTATTTTTTATCTTTCCAAATGTTTTATATTAATGTTTCTCTTGATTTTTTTCACTTATTTCTAAAGATCTTCATAGATTTCACAATTTTTACTTTTTATTCTTTTTACTTTTATATTCTAGTACCTCTCCACTTTTTCATCGTTTTCTTATCTCTTCGCTGACGAGTCCTAACGACGATTCAAATTAGCCGACCCCAAATCAATTTGGGATAAGGCTTTGTTGTTGTAATTGTACTAACGGAAATCTTAGCAACCAAATGGTGAGATCATAAGCTCGATTTATCAACAATTCGGGTGTAGATAGATTTTTTTTAAAGTAGGCATAGATTTAACTTAAATAGGTGTGGATATCTAAGTCCCCTCTAAGAAACAGTTAATCATTCCTCCAACACTTCGTTGTCAGAGGATACTTCACAGAAAAGACAACCTACTTAAGCATGAACACACGTTAATCAAATTGAGTACGGTGTACCTAAAAAAAAGTAACCTAATTGAATTTGACAACATGAGAGTTTTGAATAACAAAGTCACTTACTGGTACTCTTTTTGGCCTTATCATCATCTTTACTCAACGCAACAAGGCTATGCTTTATATGTTTATAAGTGCCACTCAATATTGAATCAGTTACCTTGGCTTCCATTTCCCTCAACTTCCTTAGCCTATCATTCAACTCCGTCAGCGAAAACCAGTTCTTCCCCTTAACCTCAGGCCTCAAATTCTTCAACTTGATCCCCATTTCTGTGTGATTATAGTTCCTGACAAACTCCGTTCTCATAGAATCCGACATAGGATTCTTATCCCCCGTTCCCCTCTCAAGAGAGGATGGAGGCTTAATGAAAGTCCCGCTATTCTCGCTGCCATGCCCCCAGATAAAAGACATTCTAGGTCCTTCCCCTTGGTCCCTCCGAATTTGCGGCAGCCCCCGTTTACCAGGCTCGTTGGGATCGTCTTTCCCAGGGACATTCCGATTGTAAAGCCCCTGAAAGGAGATAGGCTGTTGTCCAGTCAAATTCGGTGGCGGAGGGGTGGTACGGCTGCGGAACACTGAGAGGTTTTTTCTAATTTCATCTAGAGAGGCACCTTTCGAGGAGGAAGCATTGGTAAAAGAGGGAGAAAATGAGCGGCGAGTCTGTTGTTGCGGAGGTGGAGACTGTTTGAGACTGGCTTTAACGTCGTTGAAGTAGGAAGTTAATGAGGAATGAGATTCGGATTGTGACGGTGGGGGAGAGGATGTATCGTCGGAAGAGGAGGAAGAAGAGAAGAAATGGATGAAATTAGGGTTTTGGAAGAGTCTGTGACGATTGGGGCGAAGGTGCAGGGATATGGCGGTTGCCGCCATTGGCAGAACCCTAGGTGGTTGATGACTGATTACTTCTCCGCCGTGATGGTGGCGATGTTTTTTCTCACGGAGACGCAGGTTTGTATTTCAGCTCTGGTCAAAGTTTGACACGACCGAAAATGAAATCTCTACTGTTATGATGGGCTGATTCTTTGGGGGCTTACAGGTATTCTACAATTTATTCATCTTCTGGTAATTGGGCCGTGAACAATTGTAGGCTTTAACAGAGCACACGAAGTCACGTACTCCCTCCGTTCCGATATACTCCAATCTTGATTTGTATTTGTACTAGTATTCTCTTATTAGTTCGTGTTACTAGCACAGTGACAATACACAAATTAAAAAAATGATAAAATTGCCTTCCTTTCATACCAAAAAAAAAAAAAATCTACCCAATACCCTGATGATTACTTTGTTCCATTATCAATATTTGATGGAGGGTGGTTTATTTGTGTAACTGCGGTAGAGAATATGAGGAAGTCGATTATTCGGAATCGTTATACATTTAGGGTTAGTAAAAAAACATTTTCTTAATTTTCATTTTACCATTATTCTTTTTTCATAACCCCAACCCAACCCATTAATCATATAAATAATTTATAATACTTATAATCCATAACCCATCCCCTATCCTATTTTTACCCAAAGTTCGAAACAAAAAACTTAAGCAATCATGACGAATGATTTTTAAATTGATTTAGGTACAAACATTTTTCTAAAATCTTTTTTTTTTTTTTGAAAGATTCTAAAATCGTTCAAAAACTTAATTATATATAATATTAATTGTTATGTTAAGATACACTTCTTAAATAAATGATCCTAATAAAATAAAAGAGAAAAATAAATAAATCAAATTGAAATACACATAAATAAAAAAGAAAAAAAAATCCCAATTTAAATATTTTTTTGAAAGAAAGAGTATATATAAACCTAAACCTTTTTGTAAGGAGTATATTAAATAATTAAAAGAAAACAAAAAAAAATGATCATTTATTTATAATCGATTTTTATGTTAAAAAAAAAAACTTTAGCCATCTGCAAAAAGAAATAATAGTTAAAAAGGAAAATAGGAAGGAGGGCGGGAGAATTTGGGTCGTTGGATCACTTTTCTAACTTTAAATATGAACCACCACTTATGTGGTAGATAATAATTAAAAAAAAACAAAAAAATTCTAAAATCATTTTTTTAAAGATTCTAAAATCGTTCAAAAACTTAATTATATATAATAGTAATTATTATGTTAAGATACATTCCTTAAATAAATGATCATAATAAAATAAAAGAGAAAAATAAATAAATCAAATTGGAATACACGAGTAAATAAAAAAGGAAAAAAAAAAACCAATTCAAATATTTTTTGAAAGAAAGAGTATATATAAATCCTAAACTTTTTTTTAAGGAGTATACTAAATAATTAAAAAAAAAACAAAAAAATGATCATTTATTTATAATCGATTTTTCTGTTTAAAAGAAAAAAAAGGAGGCGGACAGTTTTGGAAAAATATGGGAAGTTAGGATGGTTATGGGAATTTACGGACGGTTGAAGGAGGGAGGGAGAATTTGGGAAGTTACGAACGGTTATGGGAATTTGCGAACGGTTGAAGGAGGGAGGGATGATTTGGGAAGTTACGAACGATTATGGAAAGTTACGGATGGTTATGAAAAGTTACGGACAGTTGAAGTAGGGAGGGAGAATTTGGAAAGTTATGGGAAGTTACGGACGGTTTCGGAAAGTTACGGACGGTTATGAAAAGTTTCGGACGGTTGAATGAGGGAGGGATGATTTGGGAAGTTATGGGAAGTTACGAACGGTTATGGGAAGTTACGGACGATTGAAGGAGGGAGGGAGGATTTGGGAAGTTATGGAAAGTTACAGACGGTTATGGAAAGTTACGAATGGTTATGTGAGTTACGGACGGTTGAAGGAGGGAGTGAGGATTTGGGAAGTTATGGAAAGTTATGAACGGTTATGGAAAGTTACGGATTGTTATGGGAGTTACAAACGGTTAAATGAGGGAGGGAAGATTTGGGAAATTATGGGAAGATACGGACGATTTCGAAAAGTTACGGACGGTTATGAAAAGTTACGGACGATTGAAGGAGGGAGGAAGGATTTGGGCCGTTGAATTACTTTTCCAACTTTCAATCTGAACCACCACTTATGTGTGGCGGTTATATGATCTTATATTGTATTATAGATGTATGATATGCTAACTAAAGAATTCATAGCTTTATTTTCCGTTTTCATTTTTAATTCTAATTTAATTAGAATTCACCCAACGATACAGTTGTACATAATTTTGTTAGTCTTTCTTTTATTGAGTTTGTTGCTTATATGATACAATCACCCTTACCTTAGAAGAGATTACATTAAAACCACATAATTTTGTTTATTTTATCTACTCCAAGATAATTCATTTTAATCATGTTAAGATAGACTTAGGTGGCGTTTGGTTCGATGGAAAAAAAATGAAGGAATGAAATTGTCAATGGAATTGAATTCTTTAAGAAATTGGAATGGAAAAAAACTGATCAACCCCCTCCGTTTGGTTGGCACGAAATGAAATGAAATGAAATTGTGTAGGAGATGGGTAGGGTTTGAGGGTATTTTGGTCAAAAAAATTTTTTTTTTTTCCATTGCCAAAGGAATTGAAGATTCCATCAATTTTATGATGGAAAGTTGAATTCCTTTATTTGAAGGAATTATACATTCCAATGAATTTTATTTTTTTTTTTAAATGATTGAACCAAACATGGAAATGGAATGGAAAAGAGGGAATTTTTCATTCATTTCCCCCACTTTCCTATGAACCAAACGCCCCCTTAGTAAACCAAAAGGAAAAACAGCGGCAGAAATGAAGAAAGGGAAAAATGGAAACCGCTCACTTTTGGCCGCAGGATCATAGCAGTAGGGAAATAATTCAAGGATCTGAATTAAAGATTAAAAAAATAAATTAATGTTAACCATTGGATTGAAGCGATTATGGATCGATCTGAGCCGCTCTTTGTCTAAAGTCAATGAACGGTTAGGACTCAGCATTATTGTAATATAGATGATTAACTTAATTAAAATTTTATTTGTAGAAATTCTAAATATTGTTATGGGCCTTATGGCTAGGACTCTCATAATAATGGTAAATCAATAGCCATTTTTAAAATTACATAGGAATAATTAGATTTTTGTAAGATTGTTGTCAAAATATAATTGAGTTGACTATAAAATTAATAGTGCCGTTCGTTGTTTCAGCTTATTTTGGGTGGTTTACGACTTTTGACTTTAATTAAGCTAAAACTGATAACATAAATACGTAAAAAGCCAAAAAGCCATAAAAATAATGTTTTTCACCACTTATCTTACCAATAGTTTCGAGAGTAGGTTTTGGGGGAAACAAGTTTCTCCCTAACATTATAAAAAGTCTTTTTTTAAACAAGATTTTTTAAAATGTTAGGGAACAAGACTTTTTATAATGTTAGGGAGAAACTAGTTTCCTCATAACATTGAAAGGACTTTTTATAACATTTGGAAGAAACTAATTTCCTCATAACATTAAAAGGAGAAATTAATTTCCCCAAATATAATAAAATTTTTTGCTTAGCATTATGTTATATAATAAATAAATTATTAATATTTTTTAAATATATTTACAAAACCGTTTCATGTACCGTGATTCTTTTTTTTTTTTTTTATGAAAGTATTGCAGAAGGAAGCTTCAAACAATAATTGAAAATGTTTGAATCTATACAATTTTGTTCATCTAATTAAAATTATTCAATTGAAATTGATTTAATTGAATTGTTCAAGTTTCAGCAAAACTTGATTAAACACCAGATTGCACTAATAAAACATCAAGTTCATGGAATAAAACATCTAGTCTTACTACTAAATACCAAGTAACTAAACTAAAATACCAGATTGCACTAATAAAACACCAAGTTCGTAGAATAAAACCTCAAGTTTCACTACTAAAACTTCAAGTTTCAGCATAACTTGATTAAACACCAGATTGCACTAATAAAACACCAAGTTCATGAAATAAAACATCAAGTCTTACTACTAAATATCAAGTAACTAAACTAAAATACCAGATTGCACTAATAAAATACCAAGTTCGTAGAATAAAACCTCAAGTTTCACTACTAAAACTTAAAGTTTCAGCATAACTTGATTAAACACCAGATTGCACTAATAAAACACCAAGTTCATGGAATAAAACATCAAGTCTTACTACTAAATACCAAGTAACTAAACTAAAATACCAGATTGCACTAATAGAACACCAAGTTCGTAGAATAAAACCTCAAGTTTCACTACTAAAACTTCAAGTTTCAGCATAACTTGATTAAACACCAGATTGCACTAATAAAACACCAAGTTCATGAAATAAAACATCAAGTCTTACTACTAAATACCAAGTAACTAAATTAAAATACCTGATTGCACTAATAAAACGCCAAGTTCGTAGAATAAAACCTCAAGTTTCACTACTAAAATACCAAGTCACTAACTAAAATATTATGTTTCGTAACCCTAGCTTTCATGGCATTTTTATTCGCTTATGTTTCACTCTCATTTTGCTTAAAATCGAACGGTAAATGTATAGTTATTATGAATATGACAATAGGGTCACATGAATAAATAATTATTAAAAAAAATTCATTTTGAAAGTGTGTATTTTTAAATAAAACACTCAAAATAAAATGTTGCATCTTTTTTTATGGAACAGAGAGAGTATTGAGTAAGGGTAGTGGCCAGTAGAAATAAATAATACACACTTTAATACACACTTTAAAAAAGACGTAATATAAGAAATAAATAATACACACTTTATAGAGTAAGAAAAAGTTAAAAGAGAGTATTGAGTAAGGGTATTGAACGGTAAGTGTCTTTTTTAATAAAAAAAACAAGACTTTTCAATTTCCCCCAAAAATTTCTGTAGTTTCGAATCCAAATAGTATTGCCTTCACTTCCTACACCTTTGTTTATTTTATTTCTTTCTTACATACTTTTTCAATCAATTTAATTCTTTGACTTTCTTTTATTTTCTTATTCTCATTTATTATTATAAAAACAAATTATTTATTTTTGGGCTCATTTTTTTCTATATTTTTTACATTTTATAAAATAATTATACAAACATAAATAAATTAACAAAAGAGAGAAAAATATATATAAATAAAAATTAATTTTTCGAGTCAAACTGTATCATCAATATATTTCATTAAACTAAACTATTCTTATTTGCTTAAATTTACTTTCAATATATAATTGTAAAATTATAATTATTATAATTTTGAATTATTCCTTTTAGCTTTATAGCAAAGTGATTCAGGAATTGATCCGGATCAGCTTTAGTTCACGATCGGGTTGTACTCCGGCATCTTCAACCTAAAATCACGAACAAACAACTAGCTGGGATGGTCTCCGGCTAATACCATCGGCGTGAGGATAAATATAGGTGTCTTAGATGTAAAAATCGTATTTAAACAAATTATATTCCAAGTGTAAAATGATGTTACCTTCTTAGGTGAATTGTGGGTTGATATTTATACTGTAATCATTGGACAGATGTAACAAATCCCGTAAAACTCGACAGGAATGTAGGGATTTACCGTATCCGCGAATAAATGAGTTTGTTATTTTGGCTCCGTGGAGCATGTGCTCAGTTGGGTCGAGGTCGCTCGACTTATCGAGGTCGACCTGAATTTGTTCATTGGTTAGGTCGAGGTTGTACACAAGGGATGAGTCGTATGTCGGACCAAGATAGGTTGCGACCTAGGGAAGGTTAGACCACAAGCTTGGTTGACTGAACCAGCTCGATTGATGCCCAGCCTTATGGGTGCAGTGATGGGCCTTTGGACTAGCTTGGACAATGGGCCGGCCTTATTGGACATGGTCCGTCACTTTTATTTCATTCAGTGACCCACACTTTCTATCTCGACTTGTTGGGTAGGAAGTTATGATAAATTTTTAGGAAAAGATGGATGCAGCATTTCAGCTCGGCTTGGGGGATGTAGGTCAATTCTCGCTGTTTGACTTGGGGCGTTTTGATGAGCTGTCATCAGTGCGTCGTAATTTTCGCATTTAATTGCATGAATTTTGTCGATCGGACATTCTTCTTGGAAACTACCATGGGTATTGAATTTGGTCCATTATTGATGATACCCAATTGTTTTTCCCAACCTTTCCACTTCTGGTAATTAAGGAAAGGGGTATAAAAAGAGGAATTTGAGACTTTTTCTAACTTAACGAACTTGGAGTATTTTATAGCAAAGCAAAAGCAAGAAACAAGAAATCCATCTCCGACGCTAAGAACCAATTTTCCGGTGCTTCAATACCCTTTCCATACTTTAACCACACTTAGGTAGTCATTAATTTTGCCTCGTAGGGTTTGATTTTGAATTGTTTCTTGCGGCTGCTATGGCTAGGGTTTGAGATGGGGGCGAAGTACTATTACAATTGTGCGACTTTAGGGTTTACAAAACGATAGATGGTTGGATAGAGTTGTCTTAGAGTAGTGTATAAAGATTTTGACGAAATGGGGGCTTTTCTTAGTGGAAATTGGTTTTCCGGCCGGTTAGAGCTTGAGAGACATGATCATAGGTGTAGCGTTGATATTTTATTGAATAACAGAGTCGTCACTTATTAATTATTTGAGAAAACAATAAAAAAAACCTTTTTTATTTAAAAAAAAATTTGAGGGTTCGGGGGTTAAGTTATGGAATGGGAAGGTCGAGGAGCACCCATTCCACCTGTTGGGTATGCATGTTTTAACCCTCCTATTTTGTATTAGATTTGATTGATACCATAACCTCCTATTTATTTTAAGGACTTTAGGACCCTATGTAATGAAGCTTAGACTTCAATTTTTTAACTAAGTCCATTTCATAGAATAGGTTAAATTTAGGCTTGAAGACCGGCTCAAGAATCATTGGATTTTAGGATTGCAGTTTCAAGGGTTCCTGAACCGCCTTTTCGAACCGCTGCGTAACCGCCTTTTGCCTTGAGATTCCTCTCATCTGAAACCGCTTGATCAATCAAGTGCAAACCGCACTTTTGGAAATCCTCTTCTGGTGGAACCGCCTTTTGTCAAACCGCTTGCCCCAGAACCGCCCCAATGATTGACTTCTTGAAGTGATCCTTGTATCCCTTGGAATCCACGTCAGCAATATTAAATGACAACCATCATATCTTGTCACGTGACCCAATGTCAGAGCAGATCTGCAAAGATCTCATAAAGGTGACAGATGTCCTAACCACCTTGATTGCGGTGAGGTCCGATCGGCTTTGCGCACCAACGGCTCTAAAGGACAAAAGTGGATATCGGTGGACCAATGGGAAAGCATCAAGTAATCTTGTCCTTGAACAGTTTGTGTCCAACGGCTATATTTGAGATGCTTGGGTATAAATACCCCCAATCTTCACCATTTGAAGATTGCTTGAAAAATTTGAGAAATTGCCGTGATCATCAGAAGTTGAAGCTCTGCCCAGAAATTCTTAGTCTTTTGAATCTTCATCTTCATACTTCAAGAAATATTCCCCAAATTCTTAAATCAAACCTTAACACATTCAAGAATCATTGAGCTCTACATCTCACAGATTTAAAGAGCCTTGATCTTGTTTCTCACACACACACCTCTCTTGTCTAAACACATAGTTTATTCATTTGAGATACACTGGTTATAGTTTTGGATTTGTTCTTCATAGTAAAGATTTTATTGCACTTTGTAATCTCTCAAATACTTAATATAAAATCTCTCTTAGAAATCCAAGACTAACCATCTTGGTAGTGGACGTAGATCGTTTATCGATTGAACCACTCCAAATATTGTGTTCTTACTTTACGCATTTTATTTCTTGTGCTTACTAATTATCTACCTTTCTCTCTCGTTTGATCTTATATAGTTATCCTTTATTGTGAAATTGTGTTTGGAGTTAACATAGTCAAACTACACTTTCGGTTTTACAAGCTGCCGAGAAAATTGCACTAAAACCGCCTTGCAAAACCGCCTTCTCAAAACCGCATTTTATTAAGTATATTCATTTGTGCATTTTACAACTCTACTTGCGCTTTCTAATACATTTGCAAGAGGTTTTGTAAGCTTAGAGGTTTAGTTTTAAATTGAGGGCGAAAATTTTAAAACGCCTATTCACCCCCTCTAGTGTATTTTCACCCTTGTTGCCACCTTTGGGACCAACAAGTGGTATCGGAGCGAACACATTTTAAAACCACTTGTTTTTCAAGCTTAACGGCTTGTGTGCCGATTCGATATGGCAACCTCAAAGACAATGACTACCGTTAACTATTCACACATTCCAATGTTGGACGAAGACCACTTTGACATCTCGGAAGTGCCGAATGCTAATTCATTTGGAAACCATAGATGAAATGCTTTGGTGGAGTGCGTGATCAATGGCCCTCTAATTCCAATGAAGGCTAACACCGATGCAACCACCAATGCCGAAACTCCAGAGGTCAAAAAGCCAAAAGATGAGTGGTCGGATGAAGAGAAGAGAATAGTTGCCTTGGACAAAGAAGGCGAGGTTCATTATTTACGGAACCCTCCCCGTATCAACTCTACGTAAAGTGATGTACCTCAAAACCGCAAAGCGAGATGTGGGATGCCATAGAGAGCTACCTCGAAGGTGATGAAGAGTGCAAGGAAAACAAATTATACACTTTGTTGAAAGATCCTACAACAACTTCAACGAAAACCCAACGAAACCTTGCGTCAAACCTACGATCGCTATGTTGAGGTAGTTAATGCTTGTAGATCTCTTGGTAAAACTTTAACCGATAAGGAAATCAATATGACTTTCCTATACGCTTTAGGTTCTAGGTGGGTAAATAAGGCTACCTCTCTAGAAGACTCCAAAGTATTGGGTACTTGGTCATTAAGTAACTTGTATGCCAATCTTAGAGTCTATGAACTTAAATTAAATCATATAGAAGAGATAGAAGGGAAAACCAAATCGCTTTCTATGTCTCGTAGTGGAACATGAAGAGAAACCATCCACATCCAATCAAACCACTCGATCCTTCCATATCAACCTCATCACTCATCGAGATGGATGATGATGATTTTGCCATGTTTGTGAAAAGATTTCAAAAATTTAGAAAATCCTCAAAACCTTTCACAAAATCATTTTCAAAAGGCAAACCTCCCGCAACATTTTCTAGGGTCAGCAGATACAAAGAAGAAGAGTGACTTGGTATGCTACAACCGTAGGAAACCCGGCCACTTTGCATCCGAGTGTCCACACCTAAATATGAATATATGAAAAGAAAACTTTTCCTTCGAAATTTTCTCATCGTAAGGGAATGGTTGCTGAGGAGGAAGAGAATTCCAAGGAATTAGCAACTTGGATTGAAACAGATTCGAGGATGGAAGTGACGGTGAAACCGAAGAGGTTAACCTCTCGCTTAGTTGCAGACGCTTCGATGACTCAGATTCTGAATCATTTGAGTTGCCTGATATGGAGGAAAATGAGGTTTTTGCAAAACTTCCAAATTATAAATTGGATGATGATATTAAACTTACTCCTAGTGTTAAGATAGGAAATTGTTCGTATTCACGTCCCATTTTCTCATCTAAAAATGCTCCACCTTCAAAAGCTATTCCAAAGAAAATTTTGAAAAAGGTGGTGGAAGAGGTTTCTCCCATGGAACATGAAAAGATATTCAAGGAAGCTGAAATGGTGATCCATCAATTCTCTAATCTTAAGAAAGCCTTAAGCTTAGCTCATGATGAACTTAATTTGTACAAGACGGAGAAAACCGTGATGAGGTCTCGAAATTTCAAATCTTAAGGACCAAATCGAAGTATGTCTCCTCTTGCTGATCGTAACCGCATCCTTGAAACTAAGGTTGCCGCACTTCAACTCAGAATGATGACTTGGTAACCCAAATCGACGATCGCCAAAAGATTATTGATTCGTGGCTCAAGTCTCAATCCACCAAGGATAAAATCTTGGAATTCCAAGTTCCTCCTGGAACTAAGGATGGTCTAGGGTTTGGATCTGAGGAAGAGGAGAAGTGTGCATCCTCGAGTGAAAAGGATGAGGAATTTCCAGAACTAACTAAAGAAATTCCCAAGGAGAAGCATGCTAAGGGTAAGGGTAAGGGTAAATCAAGACAAGTAAATTATGTCTACTCCTAAAGGAAAGCAATATGGGAAGAATTCTCGTGTTAAAACCTAAGAATTCTCGTGGAAGCACTCGAAGAGGAAATGGCTTATGGAATTGGTAGAATCCCCGCCTCCAACCGCTTCTAGTGGAAAAGGCGGTTCTGCTACATGTGTCCGACCGCACTTCTTCTTCGACCGCTCCTCCGCCTTCAAAAGCAAGAATAGCGTTCCCAGAAATACGTGGTCAAACCAAAGCCCTGTTCCCTTTATATCACTGGAATGTTAGCTGGAACCGCACCTCCCAAACCGCTTCCTTGTCCCAAACCGCATGCAACTCCTAAGAAGAGTAAGGAGTTAGTAAAACCTCATGAAGCTTGCAGCTATTATAAATGTTCTGTGTGTGATGGTTTAGGTCACAAGGCTGCAGAATGCCTTTTGCGGTTCACACCCAATGCCAGGAAGAGCAAACCTCCTTCAGGACCCAAGGAATAAAGGGGGACCTCGTTCTTAATGTTTACATTTCAGGTCCTCTGCTTCATGGCTGGTCACTCCAAGGATAATGAATGGTATCTTGACAGTGGCTGCTCAAGACATATGACTGGAGATAGATCATTACTTGAAGATGTCGTTGAAGCAAGTGGTCCATCTGTAACCTTTGGTGACAACAATAAAGGCAAGACCATTGGATATGGCATTATAAGGAGAGGAAATCTAACCATTGAGAAGGTTTCTCTTGTTGAAGGACTCAAGCACAACCTCCTTTCAATTTCTCAATTTTGCGACAAAGGAATGCTTTGCAACTTCACGTCATCAAACTGCTTTATCAAAGATAGCATTTCCGGCGTCACCCTACTCACAGGGATTCGTAAGAGTAATATTTACAATATTGATCTTAATTCTGCATGTAGTATTACTAATCTCTGTTTTGTAGCTAAGAATGTGAGCGAAAATAGTTGGCTATGGCACAAGAGGTTGAGCCACTTGAACTTCAAGTATCTTGCAAAGATTGGTAGGGAAAACCTCGTTCGTGGTTTACCCAAAGTGGCTGACCACCATCCAGAGAAATACAGGTGCATGCCGGCTTGGTAGCGATGCGTCGTCTTTCACCAAGCAAGACCGCTCCATCAACTTCAAGATGCTTACAATCGCTTCACATAGATTTGTTTGGACCCGTAACCACCGCCAAAGATTGGAGGAAATAGATATACTTTAGTGGTGGTGGATGATTACTCAAGATATACGTGGATTGAGATGATGATTTCCAAAGATGATTGTTATGAGATTCTCACCGCACTTTTTAGACGGCTCCAAACTCAAAAAGAAGACGACATCGTTAGTGTTCGATCAGATAATGGAACAGAATTCTAAGAACAACGGTGTTGCTCAAGGTATTGTGATGACCATGGGTTTGATCACAATTTTTCCATCACGGTGTTCCACAACAAAATGGGGTTGTGGAAAGGAAGAATAGGACGTTGATTGAGGCCGGAAAGACAATGATATCTCGAAGCGAAGCCGCCTCGCATTTCGGGCCGAAGCAATCAATACCGCATGCTACACTCAAAACCGCTCCCTCATCAACAAAACCTATAACAAGACTCCCTATGAGCTTTGGCGAGGAAGAACCCCAACATTGCATTCTTCAAGATCTTTCGCCGCAAATGTTTTGTCCTCTACAACGGAAGAGAAAATAGAGGTAAATTCGGAGCCAAGGCCGATGAAGGTATTTTTGTTAGGTATGCTAAACATTCTAAAGCTTTTCGTGTTTTCAATAAAACTAGTTTAAAAATAGTAGAGTCTCGTCCATGTTACTTTTGATGAGCATTCTCTCCTTGAGCCACATTTGGCTCCAAATGTTGCACGATGATTTTGTTGAGCATAATGAACCAAAGTGAACCATCTCAAACCGCACCCGAACCTCAACCGCAAAATCCAAAGACCCTCAACCGAAATTCCCCAAAACCGCAATTTTGAAACCGCACTCCGAAGATCCCTCTCCGCATGCAACCGCAAGGGAAGATGAAGTTAGGAATTCCCTATCCAAATTTATAGAACCTCTTCGTCAACTTACATTCCATGACTTCGCCGAAGGATCTAACGATGTTCCAATTGAAGATCTTCAAAGCAAACCTCGATCCAACCAGACTTACCCCTGAGGTTCGTGAAGTCGCTAGCCACCCTCACAAATGTGATTGGTGATCTTGTTTTCCGGTGTTCAAACAAGGAGATCGAATTATGACGAGCATACTTCTCTTTTATCTCAAGTTGAACCCAAGAAGATTGATGAAGCACTCCAAGATTCCGGCTTGGGTTGTTGCTATGCAAGAAGAACTCAACCAGCTTTGAAAAGATGCAAGGTCTCGGACTTTGGTGCCTAGACCTCAGGATCAAGGAGTGATAGGAACTAAGTGGGTATTTAGGAATAAGATGGATGAGAATGGAAGCATCACTAGGAATAAAGCAAGGTTGGTTGCACAAGGATATAGGCAAGAAGAAGGAATTGATTATGACGAAACCTTTGCTCCAGTTGCAAGATTGGAAGCTATCAGAATCTTCTTAGCCTACGCCTCTTTCAAGCATTTCAAGTTATATCAAATGGACGTAAAGAGTGTGTTAATGCAGACTGTGGGTGTTACCACAGGTGCTATCACTGGCAGTTGGGTGTTACCCGAACTGTAATGAGTTGTAATTTAATAATTCTTTCCATATTATTTTATATCCTAATGTCTAATATTATTTGCAAGATATATGTGTTTTTTGGTCCATATTTCAGGTTAAATATATGGCTGGATTAAATGCTAAAATCAAGGAAGAAGTTGTTGGAGGAATTATTCGTAAACGAAGATTTACGAATAATGTTTACTTGGTCCATATTATTTGATGAAGGAATAAAAACGTGGGAAGACCAAGTCATGGAGTTGTTGCTGATTAATTGAAGAGTACAATACCAAGAAAGCAAGAGAGTACAAGGGATAAAGCATGGACTTGGGCTTCAAGAAA
Organism: Adenophora triphylla var. japonica; assembly: GCA_022495995.1. Lineage (NCBI taxonomy): Eukaryota > Viridiplantae > Streptophyta > Magnoliopsida > Asterales > Campanulaceae > Adenophora > Adenophora triphylla. The sequence continues at coordinate 48,697 of JAFEMH010006202.1, read as the reverse complement.
TCGGTTGCTACATTCTAGGGAAGTTGGCGTATGAAGAGGAATTCAAGCCAAGAAATCTCTCCACTCCTCTCACACGATCTGAAGGTCCAAGGATGTTATTTTGGAGTAGCCTCCAAGGCATTGGAAGGCTATAAATAGGCTAGGTGTGTTTCATTTGAAGTAGGCCAAATATCAAACACACACACCATAGCACAAGAGAGACAAAGTTCTTTGGTTTGCATATCCTTCCTCCCTTGTGATTCTAGCTTAAACACTGAGTGTTTAAGAGAGTGTTGGCTAAGGATAGGATTCGTTCTTTGTCTCATTTAGTTCCATAGAGCATTATCATTGTATTAGCAATAGGAACTTTCGGCTTTGTAATTTTGCTATATTGATTATAAAGTCTTCGCCATCTAGGCACACTCAAGTTATATATTTATATAACTTGGAGAAAATTATATCTTGTGTTATTTATTTCCGCCGCACAAAGTTTTTATAAACTATTTATTTTGGTGTGTGTGTGCTGTCCGTCGCTGTGTTAACCAAGGTGTTGGGTAACATCTACGGTAACATCTCTTTCAGTGAAGCCATTGACAATTTCAATTGGTATCGGAAAGCAGTGTCACTGACGATACTAAGTGCTTGGTCTAGGTGTCATGGCTTATGATCCGGCTAATCCTAATAATAAGCGTCTTCTGTGTTAGATGGCTCGAATTATTGTTATTGGAAGATCCGTCTACGCCGCATATCAAATCAATTGATCTTCGAGCATGGCGATCTATAACAAATGGTTACTCCTTACCAATGTTACCCGCCGATGAAGATGGTGACGTACAAGTCAAACCCGAATCGAATGGAACATGGAAGAGATCAACCAAGCTAGTTTCAATGAAAAGGCACTTAATGCCATTTTTGAGTGGGTTGATATGCATATTTTCAAACTTATTCAAAACAGTTCCCACCGCAAAAGAAGCATGGGATATTTTACAACGTTTTTGTGAAGGTGACGGGCGGTGTGCGTGAAACTAAGCTTAGGGGTCTTACTAGCAGATTTGAAAGATTAAGGATGGGTGAAAATGAAACTATTCCTTCTTATTTTGAAAAATTATTTGATATTGCTAATGAGTGTCAATTGTCATGAACCTTTTACCAACAAACGACTTGTCTCAAAAGCAATTAGAACCCTTCCCGAGCTGTTTTAATATGAAAGTTTCATCTATTGAAGAGGCTCACAATCTTGCAACTATGGATATCAATTCTTTAATGAGTATTTTGAAAAACTTTGAGTTAAATCTCTTAGATCAAAGTGAAGCATCTAAAGGGAAAAATGTTGTTTTGAAAACTCAAGCCTCGAGTTCTTTGGATGAAAACGAAGATGAGGTTTTTGAAGAAATTGATGAGAATGCTAGTGTTGCTTTACTTGCTAGAAAATACAATTCTATGGTTAGAAAGTATAACAATGAAAAAAATGCAGTGTGAAAGCAAAGGAGAAGCAAACCAAGGCTCCATGATTCGATGCCAAAAAGGACTTTCCCATCTAACCCAAAGTTGAACCCAAGAAGAGCATCATCGGATCGCTTAAGGTCTCGATCCAAAGCACATTGAATCCATTCAATGTCATGCTTGCTCGGGTTGGGGTCACTATTCCAATGAGTGTGCAAATACTCTAAGGAAGAGAGGAAAGAACCTATGGGTTTCTCTCAGTGATGATGAGGATGAAGGACCATCTCAGAGGTAGAATCTCGATCAAACAACCATGTTTGTCACGGTAAGTAACACGGAAAAGGACAAGAGTTACCCAAGGTGTTATCCGATCTGAGATAACATCCGTGATCACACCCGACAGTATGATGAATTATGTGATAATAATGTCTTTTGTTGTTTTGGTAGCTCTTCTAACCCTGATACAGAAGTACACAAGAGGACGAAAGCAGAGCAAAGATGATCTCATTTCCGGATTAAAAGACCTTTACGAGGCATTGCTCATGGAATGGAAGAAAGAGAACAATTTGGTTAAGTCCTTAACCAAGAAGAATGAAGGACTCTGTGCCTATGTGACTCATATGGAGGTTCAAGCAACAAAGAGAGAAATCGAGCTTGAAAGAGTCAAGGGCAATTTGACTCTAGCCGAAACCACCTTGAAGAAGCTCAACACCGGATCTACCAAATTGGATGAGATCTTGAACTTGAGTACACCTCTCAGAAAGGGTGTATTGGTTTTCAAGAATCTTTGAATAGTATTCTTTCTACTTTGTCTATGAATGATAATGAGAATTGTTTTGTTAAGGAGCGGTTTTTTGACAAAGATTCTTCTTCAAAAGAACCATGTGACAAAGGGAAGGTGTGTCAATACTGTCACACACCTGGACATTTTAAAAATAAATGCCATATTGTATCGAAAACTGTCCCAAATTCCTTGGTGTTACCTCGAGGTGTCGCTTCAAAGACATTGTGATAACACACCCAAATTAATGGTAAAAATTCAAAAAAGGTGTGGAAACCAAAAGCTAATGAAATGTGATGTTGTGTACACCGCTTTAAAAACAAATATTGAAGGTTCTTGGTACTTTGATAGTGGGTGTTCACGTCATATGACAGGAACAAAATTGTTTTTAAAAGACTATGAAACAATTCATGGGGGTAGTGTAACTTATGGTGGTGGGAGCAAGAGTAATATCATTGGGAGAGGGACACTAAATGTGTCAGGATTTCCAACCTTAAAGAATGTCTTACATGTTGATGGACTTGTAACTAATTTAATTAGTATTAGTCAACTTTGTGATGACAACTTAGAGGTGAAATTTAATAAAGATACTTGTGAAGTTTATGACAAGATTAACAATTGTGTAATGACAAAGTACAAGATCTAGTGATAATTGTTATCTTGTTGAAGACGAGCAAGTATGCCATTCGGCAAAACTTGATAACACTACATTGTGGCATCAAAAGTTGGGACATGTTCACTTTCGTAACATAGAAAAGATTGTTAATCTAGATGCTTTGTCCAAGGCATTCCTAGTCTTGATCTTAAACAAAAAATTGTTTGTGAGGATTGTCTCAAAGGGAAACAAACTCGTGTTACCCATGGTCGCCCAACACAATGAGCAACACATCGGTACTACACATTGTTTTCAACTCTGCATATGGATCTAATGGGTCCACTTGAGATAGAAAGTTTTGGGGGCAAGAAATATACTTTATGTCATTGTTGATGATTTTTCACGATTTACATGGGTTTATTTTTTAAGGAAAAAAATCGAGACTTTTGAAAAGTTCAAAATCTTGCACTCTAAGATCAAAAACATGTTTTGTGCTTCAATTTTTCGAATTAGGTCCGATCATGGGAGGGAATTTGAGAATGTTTCTTTTTCAAATTTTTGTGAAAGAAAAGGTATTCACCATGAATTTTCAGCCCCAAAAACACCTCAACAAAATGGGGTAGCCGAAAGGAAGAATAGGACTTTACTTGAAATGACTCGTGTGATGTTATTTTCAAAAAGAATTTCGAAAAGATTTTGGGCGTAGGCACTAAATACGGCTTGTCTGTCACACACCAATAGAGTTTTTCTAAGACCCGGCACAACCATGACTCCATACGAAATTTTGAATGGTAGAAAACCAAAAGTTCATTATTTTCATGTCTTTGGTTGTGTGTGTTACATTCTCAATGATCGGGACTACTTAGCAAAATTGGACTCTAAGAGTGATAAGGCCATTTTTCTTGGTTATGCTTCAAATAGTCGTGCATATAGGGTATTTAATCTAAGGCTAAAAACCATCCAAGAATCCATGAATATTGTTTTTGATGATCACTCAAGTATTGCAGGAGAAAATGTTCAAGAGACACCCTTGGAGCCGTTGGAAGAAGTCAGTCCGAAGGTGTTACCACGGGTGTTACCACGAGTGCTAACACCGATAGTAACCACGTAAAGCGAGCGGGTGTTACCATTGATGAGATAACACCTCGAGATAGCATCGATTCGGATCCGGCAAATGAAGATCAAGAAGGAGTTGAAACAGGGGTTCACGAGAATGTGAGAAGAGATCCTCCACCTAGAATCGGTAGGGAATCATCCTACAACCCAAGTAATTGGGGAGGTGAATGAGGGTGTACAAACAAGACGTATGAATTCCATTAGTGACCGTGACATGGTAAAGGTATGTGTGCATGTCCACCCAGCATACTCAAAGGTAACATACTCTTGTTTTACTTCATCTCTCAGAGAACCTAAAAATGTGATTGAAGCTTTAAAAGATAATTTTTGGATTCAAGCAATGCAAGATGAACTTGATCAATTTGCTCGTAACAATGTTTGGTCTTTAGTACCCCGTCCCTCAAACACTAATGTTATTGGGACAAAATGGATTTTCAAAAATAAGACCGATGAGTATGGAAACATTGTTAAGAACAAGGCTCGTCTTGTGACTCAAGGCTATACACAAGTGGAAGGTATTGACTATGACGAGACCTTTGCACTCGTGGCTAGAATTGAGTCAATAAGACTTTTATTGGCCATCGCTTGTTTTCTTAAAATCACATTGTTTCAAATGGACGTCAAAGCACTGTTTAAATGGATACTTAGATGAGGAAGTTTTTGTTGAACAACCAAAAGGCTTTGAAGATCCATTTCAACCGCACCATGTGTATAGACTTGATAAAGCTCTTTATGGGTTGAAGCAAGCTCCACGTGCATGGTATGGTAGGTTAACTAGTTTTTTACTAGAATATGGTTTTACTAGAGGAGAAGCGAGATATGACTTTATTCATTCTTAAACATGGAAAAGAACTTGTCGTGGTTCAAATCTATGTTGATGACATAGTATATGGCTCTACATCAAAAACTTGTTTAAATGATTTTGTAGAGGCTATGACATCAACATTTGAAATGAGCATGATGGGGGAACTTAACTTCTTTCTAGGCATGCGGGTTAAGCAATCAAGTGAAGGGATTTTCATCTCCCAAAGCAAATATGCAAGGAACCTGGTGAAGAAGTTTGGGTTGGAAGGTTCGAAGAGCTCAAAAATTCCTATGGGAAATTCTCTCAAGATTGGAAAAGATCAAGTGGGAGAAGATGTTGATCCAACCCTATATCGTTCCATGATTGGGTAGTCTCCTTTACCTTACTTCTAGTCGCCCGATTTGATGTACGGTGTGTGTGTATGTGCTAGATATCAATCCAATCCTAAAGTGTCTCACCTAAATTACGTGAAAAGATCATTAAATATGTTTCGGAACTAGTGATTTAGGGATTTGGTATAGTAAAGATACTAATACTAATTTAGTAGGCTTTAGTGACTCGGATTGGGCGGGAGATATGGATGATAGGAAAAGTACAAGTGGGGATGTTTTTACTTGGGAAATAATTTAGTATCATGGTATAGTAGAAAACAAAATTGTGTTTCATTATCCACAATTTGAATCGAATATGTAGCATTTGGTAGTTGTTGTTCACAACTAATTTGGTTAAAACACATGCTTGATGATTATGGTCTTGATAGCAATATTTTGACCTTATACTGTGTGATAATTTGAGTGCTATTAATATTTCCAAAAATCCTGTACAACACTCCCGTACTAAACATATTGACATCCGTCATCATTTTTTAAGAGATATGGTAGATAAAAAGATAATAAATATAGAGCATATTGATACAAAGTATCAACTTGCCGATATTTTCACTGAAAACCCTTAGACCATGATAGATTCTCTAGTCTAAAGAGATCTCTTGGTCTTTGCATTCTCTAAAAATTGTCCTCTGTAGTAAGGTGTTACCATGGGTGATGATTTATAACACCTGGGGTAACACATGTATACTAGTGCATATTTTTTGCTAGTTTGGTTTTATTCTCTCTCGTTGTAAGGGTTCCCATAGTTCCGTGAGCTATGAGAGTTCTCACCATGCCGCACATGCACGACCTTTTGTTTGTGGTAGGATAGCACCCACGAATAACACACTTGATAAAACTCCTTCATATGCTTAAAGTGACAAAGTCACTAATTTTTTTTGATAAATAAAAGGCAAAGGCATTTATCCATACTATTCTCTCGAGCTCGGGGCACGGTGTTCGCCGCAACGATGTACTCTTAAGCCAATGAGAATGTATGAGGTGATTTATGCTAAGTATTAGGGACATGGAGTTCAAGCTACTACGGTGTACCCTACTTGAAAGGCATAAATCACTTGGTCTTTACACTCTGAAATAAAACTCGAAGCACGGAGCTCGTTACTACGATGCTTTCTTGTTTAAAGAAGTGTAAAAGAATTTTATAAATTGCTATGCCTCGTGGTCTAACAAGCTCATTATACCTAAAGTGTTTAAAATGCTCATTTATTATCGCCTCAAGTGTTTGAAACTGAATATATTTATCAAGGGATTTTTATCTTATGTGTTATCCTAGATGTTACCATCATTGCCATTAACATATTTGTATGTGCTACATTATGTTTTTTATTTCTTTATTTTCGGTTCAGTTAATTAATTTTTTAAACTTTGAAAGTCTTTTTTATTGTTTAAGAGTTTTAAAAAGTTTGAAAAAGTCTTTAACTAACCAATTTATTCTTGATAAACAACTCAAATATCTAAGTCCTAAAAATCTAGGGATTTGATTTTCAAAAACCATATGGACTTGGTATATTTGTATTTGTTTATTATTTTTTTTATATATTTAAAAATTCAAAAAATTAAAAAAAAATTATTTAAAAAAAAAAATAAAATATATTTTTTCAAAATAATGGCCGGATGTCTTTATTTTTGTGAGGAGTTTTGTACTTGTTTTTCTTGTGGCCTAGAAAATAGGGGGAGTAAATATTGTAGTTATTTTTGTGTGGCTAGAAATAAGGGAGGTTAGGTAAATATTTAATGTAATTATTTTTAGTGGCTAAAAAATAGGGGGAGATTAATTAAAATAGGAGATAATTAGAGAAAGTAGGATAAGTCTTGAAAAATTAATTCCTAATCTAATTCCTATTTTTTTCTCCTCTCTCTCTCTAACCGCCCTAATCCCTTCTCTCTCTACACGGTAAATACCCCTTCCTCGTCACCGTCAATTCCTCACTCTCAAACCTTCCAAAATCAACAATCTTCCTAAATTCCAAACCCTTCCTAAAACCCTAACCATGGCAACCCCTACCAAAAAGCAATCCGCCCCTTTGGAGGTATCTCCGGGCGTTGGTTCAAGTGGTCCTAGTCTCATGGACACTTCGACCACCCCTCTCAATGTGTCTCCGGCAATGACAATGTCGGTTGATGATCCTCCTTTGGTGACAACAATGGCGCAACCCTTGCCCATTGTGACCTTACCCACCTCTTCCACCCGTTCCATCAACCAAAAAGCCAAAAAGAAAAGCCATTGCTCACAAATCCTCGGCACAACCCGTCAAAAAGAGGAGCTCAAGTAGGCTCACCGCAATGAGGCACTGAAAGGGACCTCTAAATCCAACACATCCTCCGAGCTGTTGAAGTTTCGAGGAGTCTTCACTTGGTCCTCCTCGGCTCATGTTTCGGATGAAGACTTCCATGCCGATCTTTGAAAAGAGCCATTCTGTTGAGACATTTTGAAGATTGGGAGATTGAGGAAGAAGAACCCTCAGATGAAGTTAAGAAAAGAAACATTAAAGGCAAAAGCAAGTGAATTTGCTTTGTCAAAGATGTTACCCAGAAAGCCGCAACACCCAAGGTAACATCCTCTGTTTCTAAAGCTTCAAAGTATTCAATTAGTGAGTTTGCTTATTAGAGTCCTGCGATTTCCTTGAGAAAGAGTTTGATGACGTGAATACTTTGCTTTTCCAAAACCTTACTTCTCATTGGAGTTTTATCGAAAAGAAAATATGGAGTTTTGGTTAAGGCATAGTGACACGAAAATTCTCAAAGAAAAGCACATTGACGAGGTTGATTTCAAAAAGCATGGTATATTTCGGTTCTTGGAGGATAGAAATTTTTGAAAGCTAACTTGCATCCTTCGAAATTTGTTGAAGCTATAGTCAAAAATTTCTATGCCAACCTTCATGCCAACCTAGATAATGAAAAGTCCGATCAATTTGGAAAGGTGTTTTTAAGGAACAAAATTTTTTCTATTACTCCTTCTTTGATCAACAAGACTTTAGGACTCCCAAATTTGGATGATGATGGTCCTATTGTTCATAAGGATGAAATTGCTAGGTTTATCTCTCATGATGTCGTGCATGAATGGCCCTCCAATCCTAATCCCAAAACCAAAGTTCATTTTCTTGCTTCCGTCTCACTTCACTCTTTGCCGTGCTTCACAAGCTTTGCATATTTAATTGGGTTCCTACTTCTAACGAGCAATATGTGACATTGCAACAAGCTGAAATCTTGTGTAAGTTAGGAAAGAATCGAAGAGTGAACTTGGGTAGATTGATCTTCAAACATTTGGCTTCGTGGGGTAGAAGAAAAGACATTACTATGTTTCCTTACCCTTCTTTAATCTTCCAAATTTTGAAATCTCAAAAATTGCCCATTGAAGAGTCGGATGAGTATACACCCGCTCTTGATCTCTATGCTATAGATTCCCGGTGACTAAGAAGAATACCAAGAGTGTGAGATACGCGGTGATCTTCCTTGGTCAAAGATAAATGAATTTGGGTCAAGTGATGCGGTTTCGCTAAGGGTGTTACTCAATCTGTTATCCCAAATGTTACTCCGAAATCTCCAAGTTTTTCGGTACGAGATGCGGCTCATGTTCTTGCTAATGTATACAATTTGTTGGGGAATGCTTCACCAACAATACCAAAGACCACAGATTTTGGCGTTTCTCCACAAACAAACTTCTACCATTTCCGAGATTGTGCAAGGTTGGACAAAGCTCAAGGAGATTCTTGATGAATTCATCCGGCGGGTTTCTTCCCAAAGCTGGGGGAGTTGATAGTGCTTGATGGAGCCGGTCCAAGTGGTGGTGGTGTTGGAGATGCCGGTGGTCTTCTGCAGATGTTACCGATGGTGCTAACTTAGATCTTTGGAGATGAAGAAGGGGATGATCGGGAGGAAGATGAAGGCGATGATGAACGAGAAGAGTGAGTACAATACATCGCCCGAAGGTTGATGTTGCCGCTCTTATGGTGATGATATTTTTGGTGGTTGAAAAACAATTTACTTTTATGTTTTTATTTGGAACATGTTTTAAATACTTTGGTGGTTTGTTTTATTTGCTTATGGTGCTTAAACTTTTAGGGTTGTTTTGAACATGGAGTAGCTTAGTAACTTTGATTTATCTTTGGTACTTTAGGTTACTAGTTAGTTGGAAAACTTATTTTGGAAAATATGTTTTGATAACTAGTATTTTTGTGATAAATCATTGTAGTTGTTAATGCCTTGATTATGGGGGAGTTGATAACTATGAAGTTGCTCTGGATGGCTAACAATATCTTGCGGGGATCAAGCACTTTAGAGTTTGGAAAGAAATTATAAATTATGGGGAGATTGTTAATGCAGTCGTGGGTGTTACCACGGGTGCTATCGTCAGTTGGGTGTTACCCGAACCGTAATGAGTTGTAATTTAATAATTCTTTCCATATTATTTTATATCCTAATGTCTAATATTATTTGCAAGATATATGTGTTTTTGGTCCATATTTCGGTTAAATATATGGTTGGATTAAATGCTAAAATCAAGGAAGAAGTTGTTGGAGGAATTATTCGTAAACGAAGATTTACGAATAATGTTTACTTGGTCCATATTATTTGATGAAGGAATAAAAACGTGGGAAGACCAAGTCATGGAGTTGTTGCTGATTAATTGAAGAGTACAATACCAAGAAAGCAAGAGAGTACAAGGGATAAAGCATGGACTTGGGCTTCAAGAAATCGGTTGCTACATTCTAGGGAAGTTGGCGTATGAAGAGGAATTCAAGCCAAGAAATCTCTCCACTCCTCTCACACGATCGGAAGGTCCAAGGATGTTATTTTGGAGTAGCCTCCAAGGCATTGGAAGGCTATAAATAGGCTAGGTGTGTTTCATTTGAAGTAGGCCAAATATCAAACACACACACCATAGCACAAGAGAGACAAAGTTCTTTGGTTCGCATATCCTTCCTCCCTTGTGATTCTAGCTTAAACACCGAGTGTTTAAGAGAGTGTTGGCTAAGGATAGGATTCGTTCTTTGTCTCATTTAGTTCCATAGAGCATTATCATTGTATTAGCAATAGGGAACTTTCGGCTTTGTAATTTTGCTATATTGATTATAAAGTCTTCGCCATCTAGGCACACTCAAGTTATATATTTATATAACTTGAGAAAATTATATCTTGTGTTATTTATTTCCCGCCGCACAAAGTTTTTATAAACTATTTATTTTGGTGTGTGTGTCCGTCAGTCAAATGTGTTAACCAAGGTGTTGGGTAACATCTACGGTAACATCTCTTTCCAGTGAAGCCATTGACAATTTCAGAGTGCATTCCTCAACGGCGAACTGCAAGAGACCGTGTATGTTGCTCAACCTCCTGGATTTGAAGACTCTAAATTTCCCAATCATGTCTACAAACTCCAGAAAGCTTTGTATGGACTTAAGCAAGCTCCCGAAGGGCATGGTATGAGACTCTTTCTAAATTTTTACTAGAAAAAGGATTTAAACGTGGTAAAATCGATACAACTCTTTTTATTGCCAAATATAATGAGCATACTTTACTTGTTCAAATTTATGTCGATGATATTATTTTTGGTTCTACTAATGAGTTACTTTGCAAGCGCTTCGAAAAGCTAATGAAAAGCAAGTTTGAGATGAGCATGATGGGAGAATTAACATTCTTCCTCGGGCTTCAAATCAAGCAATGCGAAGAAGGTATTTTTCTCAGCCAAGCTAAATACACCAAGGAGTTAATAAAGAAGTTTGGATTAGAAAATGCTAAAGCATATGATACTCCTATGGCCACCCAAGCAATAAGCTAGATAAAGATCTCAAAGGTAAGAAAGTTGATCGGACTTTATATCGAGGTATGATCGGCTCATTACTTTACTTAACGCTATTAGGCCCGATATCATGTTTAGTGTCCGTGTATGTGCTCGCTACCAAGCGGATCCTAAAGAAGCACATCTAATAGCGAGTCAGCGTATAATCCGCTATTTATACGGAACCACTAACCTTGGACTTTGGTATTCCAAAGATTCGAACTTCGATCTTGTAGGTTATTCGGATACGGATTATGCGCTTGTACTATTGACAGGAAAAGCACTAGTGGTACTTGTCATTTCCTCGGGAATAGACTAGTTGCTTGGGCCGGCAAGAAGAAAGCTTGGTTTCGGTGTCAACCACATGAGGTGAGTATATTCTTCTTGGTAGTTGTTCTTTGTCAAATCCTTTGGATGAAGCAGCAGTTGGTGGACTATGGAATCCATGAAGGAAATTGTCCTATCATGTGTGACAATACTTCCACAATTTCTATCTCCAACAACCCTGTCATGCATTCCAAGACCAAGCATATAGATATCAAGTATCATTTCCTCAAAGACCATGTGGAGAAGAGGAATATCCATTTAGAGTATATGGGGACAGAGCAACGGCATTGCCGATATCCTCACAAAAGCTCTTGACTCCAAGAGATTTTCTTTTCTCGGAAGGAGAAATGGGTATGCTTGAACTTAAATAAATTCCATACTCTTTATATGCTAACTTGTTTGTTGAGATTAGGTTGAAATTCCTTTGGAATCAAACCGCCTCTGTTGAAACCAGCCTATTCCAAAACCGCAAGCAGTCCCAACCGCTGCATACAACCGCAAGTTCCAAACCGCTCATGCGGTCGACCGCTTGGATCAAAACCGCGTTTCAACATGAAGTAATCTCTATCTATTTTTATTGCTTATCTTTATTAAAAAAAAAAAAAAAAAAAAAAAAAAAAAAGCTGTTCAAATTCTTTATTTATCTTTAATTTTTATTTTGACATAAGGGTATTTTTGCAAATATTTTCCCTCAAATATTTAAATTTTAGAGCATTTAATGCTAAGGGGACATGAGCATTTAAAGCCCTCATGTCGGCCGTCATAGAGAGATGTGCGGGGAGGTGAAAGGGTGTAACGGTTGGTTTAATTCAATCATTCTTTCGACCAACCTGTCTCCACCCCTTCACCCTATATAAACCTTGTTTGGTGAAACAAAAACCTTTTACGCCAAACTCTCTGCAACCGTACCCTTCTACCAACTCTCTCACTCTCTCTCTCTAAAACCCTTTACAAACTCCCATTTTCAAAACCTTTATCTTCGTCAATGGCTTCTACTTGAAAACCTTCAACTTCAAAACGTCAAAGAGCTTCCCATATTCCAAACGGACCCAAGAAACCTATCTTGGAAATGGTAAACAACTTCTAAACCCTAATCTTTAATTTCTTCAAAATCGCCATGGATGAACTAGCATAAAGCTGTTCATATTCCTCATTCATACTTTGGTTGATTTTGATCTCATTTCTTACTCATTTTAGGCGATAATTGTTGGGTTTTGATCGGTTTATGCATGGATTCTAAATATGTAATCTATTTCATGATCAATCCATGCTAAGAACACCTATTTTGTGATTTTCGGTTTATAAGTTTCGAACACCCACTTTTTGATTTTTGATGATTATGAATGATTACGGAAAAAAGGTTGTAATTTTAATGATATATTGTTAATCCCCTTCCCAATGTGATCATTTTGATATGTTATTTGTTGATTTTGGTTAAGTTTTGAAAATCTCTGTTCTTGGTGTTCATGAATGTTCTTCGTGTTCTTCATGAAACCCATGAATTTTCTCTTGAAAAATCACATATTTTGGATACCTTCAATCTGCGTAGTGTTTTTCAACACTTAGAAAAATTTTCAACTTTTGATTTTAGGATTTCCTTTTGGTTTGAAACCGCTTGTATGCAACCGCTTATGTATCAACTGTTTCAAACCGGCTCCTCTAATTGAACCGCATGCTCTAAAACCGCACTTTTCAAATTACTTTGAAACCGCATCTTTTTTTATCTCTTTTCTTATTTTTGAGAATTTACTAAAGTATATAGAAATTTGGACACCATAAAATTCCTCTCTAAGCACCGCTTGCGGTGGGATAAAATTGGATTACAATGCCACGTACTTAAGTAATACTTGTTCTCAAAACTCCTCATTTTCTTTAGTATTCATAAATTACTTGTGGTTTGAAATCTTCATTTTCAAAACCGCACCTAGGCTAAACACTTCACGGTGCCCCAGAGCCGCTTGTAACTTATGAATACAAAAATGGATCTAACACTTGATAATTTCTTTGTAGGATCCTACTACTTTCCTTCCAGGTTGGGAAGTAAATGAGGAAGAGCTCAAATCGATGCTCTAGGAAGGGAGTTCTTTGAGGAAGCTCGAGTATACGGCATCCTACATTGTTCACAAAGAAGCGAGAATTTCATTGTGCAGCCTATTGTGGACCAGTTCTTCTCAACCGCAAAGAAGGATTCCAGAATTCTTGATGAAGGCCAAAGAGTTTCTGCCCGACCGCCGTTATAGAAGGACGAAGCTCTCCATTGACTACATTGACATCGAAGGCTTTGAGATTCAATGTTCTTTGGAGCCCCTATAGAGGTTGATCAAGTCATTCGGGACAATCTTTGCTCTAGCAACCGCCAAAGTTGGTACCTTATCCAAGAAATTCAAGAAGATTGCTAGGAAGGATTTTGGTGGGAACTGATGAGGCCACATTGGTTATCTTGTTGGGAGGACAGTCCGTGGGAAGACTCGGGAATCATAATAACTTCACTTCCCAACAATGGATATATAGTTACGCCATATTCATGGAGATCAAGGCAGCTTGCCAAGGATCCTGTTCTTGGAAATTAAGAACAGTGTTGAGACCTACCGGCCAAGGTCAAAGGTGAAGCTTCGAGGTGGAGACCATTCGAGCGGGATCATAACCGCACTTTTGATGGACTATGAGCATGTTGATGATTTGGTCACTAAGAATCCTGAGCTGGTGGTGGATTGTTCCTTTGATTCTGCAGGATTGCTTGCTTGTCATACCTTCAGGATATGCCAATGGAGATGCATTATACAAATCTTTGTATGATGCGAGATACCTACCCTAAGAAGGAACCATATGAGTTGAGAGATCCCTCGGCCGCTCCAAAGGCTAAAGGAGCCAAGCGGTCCAGGAAGCCCCAAGCAAGAGCCGAACCGCTTCCCAAGAGGACTAAAACCGTTCCGGCATCCAAACCGCCTAATGTCGATGATGGAGCTGTACAAGCAAAGGAACGAAGAAATCCAAGAAGCCTGAACACGAGAATTTTTCCTTGGTGGATGAAGATGATGAGGAAGAAGAAGAAGATCCAAGTATTCCTAACTTGGTGAAGAAAGCCAAGAAAGCCAAAGATGTTATGGGTGGACTTGCTTGTGGAAGAAGCGAGATGAAGTTGTTGGAAGAAGCGGTGCTAGTTTGGCCGGGAAGCTGAGCACGAAATATCGGGCCAAGGGCAAAACTCCTAAAGCTGGAACCGCCTCACCCAATGAACCGCATCGAGTCTCAACCGCCCCCAACCAATCAAACCGCTCCTACCCAATCACCAATCCAATCTCCTGTCCAATCACCTCATATATCCCCTTCCAAATCCCCATCAAAATCCAAATCAATAACTCCTTCCCCCAAGAAAACCGCACCAATTCGGGGGAGAAACCCAAGAGAATGAAGATGGGTGCTAGAAAGAGAACTCCTAAGAAATTCAAACTGTCCAACCATCACCCTCTCCCTCACCTCCTAAAAATTCCCCTATTCCATCTCCTCAAAATTCCTCTCCTCAGTCACCTCCTCAAGACTCTCCTTCACTTTCCAACAGACATTCCCTTTCCCCATTATCCTCTCAATCACTTTACAACTTACCCCAACACTCCCATTCCATAAATTCCCAACACTCTAACCCAACTCCTACGGATCCCAAGCCTATCAACAAAGGCAGTCTATGCCCTCTGCTTGGACATGCAACATCCAAATCCATCGTAGAAGATCCAACCCCAACCCATTCTCCAATTCAAAACCGCTCCCGTTCCCTACACCAAACCGCTCCAAATCAAATACCCCTTCAAAATCCCCAACTCCACAAAACTCACCCAACCGCCATATATCCCATCCTCCATTTATACCTCCCCAAACCCAAACCGCTCCTGAAACCATTCCAACCCAACCGCCTCCCATATTCACAACCGCTTCAACCTCAACCGCACCTCCTTCTAACTATTCCCAAATTCTTCAAACACTTACCCTCATCCAAAGCCAACTCCTAATAAACCAGGGTCATGTCATTAAGGCGACCGCTTCCAATGACACCCTAACCGCTTCAAATGCTTCCCTCCAAACCTCTCTCTCAAATCTCTACGAATCAAACCTTGTTCTTCAAGCCAAGGTAGAATCTCAATCTCTGGAAATGGCAACCCTTAAATCAATATTGCTTGATGCCATTAAGGGGAGAAAGCTACAGCAAACCCCTCATCCTCTTCAACCGCTCCAGATGAACAAACCGCATCTCTTATCAAAACCGCCGTTGAAGAAGGATTGGTTAAAGGGTTGAGTGATATTCAAGAGAAAGTCTGCAATGCCATTGATAAAGACCTTGGGGAGCTGACCTCAAAGCTAGTTGCCAACTTAAACTCCAGACCGCAAATGGCACAGATTGTCCAAACCGCCTTGAATTCCCTTAGAGAAGATGTCCTGGAGCAAATTGACATATTCAAGGTGGACTCAAAGGTAAATCTGGACTGTGTTGGAGATGCTTCCATGGCTAAGCTTACTGAGATCCAAGATGAATTTAACAGCCGCCTTGACAACATGAAGGCAGGATTCATTGCCAAGATTGAAGCTGAAATTCTTGACCTGAAGAAATCTCTAAATGTCACCATTGATCTTGATCCAATGAAGGAAGCTATCCAAGTTCAAACCGCTGCTGTGCAGGAGGAGATCCATACCATTTTCAATTCCCTTTATTCATCCCTTCACGTGCAGCTGGATACTATTAGAGACAACCTTGTGGAAAACACCAAAGCGGTTGGTGCCACAAATTCTACCTCTGCTCATTACGTGAATGCCCTAAAGAAGCTTGAAGCTACTCTGCGAGAACCGCGAAGAAGTTAGAAGATTAAGGAAAGCGTTTGCACTGACCAATCCCGGGGCCAAGTGGAGCCGAGCATGAAGTGAACAAGCCGCCCAGCTGATAAACCGCTTTTTCCTTGTTTTTTTGTGAATCTTTTGGTAAGTTTTGGACCGCAATTTCATTGTATTTCCTTTTGTCCAACTTACTTCCTTTTTGCTTTTTGTAACCTTGTAATTTTCCTTCATTCCTGTACTTGTAATCATCTTAGGAATTAATGGAAATTGCATCATGGTTCCAAAACTTTGTTCATATCAAACTGCTTGTTTGTAGAACAATGAAACCGCTTATGGTCTTAAACCTCATTCAAATATTTTAACTTAAATATCACTATTTTGAATTGATGTTTAAACATTCAGTTTAAACTGCACTTTGAACTTAAAATCATATTTTTTTAAGTGCACTGAATGCATTCCTATACTTTTCAAATTGTAAGTTTTTTTAATCCTTCAAAGGTATAGAAATCTATAGCTTAAGCTAGTGTGTGCATTGACTTGGGACATGACTTACCATGTTAATTCCTATGGACATGTTTTCACCAAGTACAATGTTTGCTTTTCTTTGTAGTAGGTAATGGCATCAATCAAATAGGGGGAGATTGTTGGGTATGCATGTTTTAACCCTCCTATTTTGTATTAGATTTGATTGATACCATAACCTCCTATTTATTTTAAGGACTTTAGGACCCTATGTAATGAAGCTTAGACTTCAATTTTTTAACTAAGTCCATTTCATAGAATAGGTTAAATTTAGGCTTGAAGACTGGCTCAAGAATCATTGGATTTTAGGATTGCAGTTTCAAGGGTTCCCGAACCGCCTTTTCGTAACCGCTTGGCGTAACCGCCTTTTGCCTTGAGATTCCTCTCATCTGAAACCGCTTGATCAATCAAGTGCAAACCGCACTTTTGGAAATCCTCTTCTGGTGGAACCGCCTTTTGTCAAACCGCTTGCCCCAGAACCGCCCCAATGATTGACTTCTTGAAGTGATCCTTTTATCCCTTGGAATCCACGTCAGCAATATTAAATGACAACCATCATATCTTGTCACGTGACCCAATGTCAGAGCAGATCTGCAAAGATCTCATAAAGGTGACAGATGTCCTAACCACCTTGATTGCGGGCGAGGTCCGATCGCCTTTACGCACCAACACTCTAAAGGACAAAAGTGGATATCGGTGGACCAATGGGAAAGCATCAAGTGCGTCCTTGAACAGTGTGGTCCAACGGCTATATTTGAGATGCTTGGGTATAAATACCCCCAATCTTCACCATTTGAAGATTGCTTGAAAAATTTGAGAAATTCTTTGTGATCATCGAAGTTGAAGCTACGCAGAAATTCTTAGTCTTTTGAATCTTCATCTTCATACTTCAAGAAATATTCCCGGCCAATCAAGCCTTAACACATTCAAGAATCATTGAGCTCTACATCTCACAGATTTAAAGAGCCTTGATCTTGTTTCTCACACACACACCTCTCTTGTCTAAACACATAGTTTATTCATTTGAGATACACTTTGGTTATAGTTTTGGATTTGTTCTTCATAGTAAAGATTTTATTGCACTTTGTAATCTCTCAAATACTTAATATAAAATCTCTCTTAGAAATCCAAGACTAACCATCTTGGTAGTGGACGTAGATCGTTTATCGATTGAACCACTCCAAATATTGTGTTCTTACTTCGCATTTTTATTTCTTGTGCTTACTAATTATCTACCTTTCTCTCTGTTTGATCTTATATAGTTATCCTTTATTGTGAAATTGTGTTTGGAGTTAACATAGTCAAACTACACTTTCAGTTTTACAACTGCTCAGAAAATTGCACTAAAACCGCCTTGCAAAACCGCCTTCTCAAAACCGCATTTTATTAAGTATATTCCGCTGTGCATTTTACAACTCTACTTGCAGTTTCTAATACACTGCAAGAGGTTTTGTAAGCTTAGAGGTTTAGTTTTAAATTGAGGGCGAAAATTTTAAAACAGCTATTCACCCCCCCTCTAGCTGTATTTTCACCCTTGTTGCCACCTTTGGGACCAACACCACCCACTCCGGAGATCGGTCTTGCCAATTGAGTATTATCAATCTTTATAATTATTAATTAAATAAAAGAACAAGAAAACCCTAATCAATTTCTTGGTTAGGAATGTCAGATTGTATGCTTTGAGATCGCCTCCATGGATTGAAGGGACTCTAGGCTAATCCTTTTGATGGGATTACACCACTCTAAAAGCCAATAGAGAGGTTGATAAGAAAAAAGTGAAAATATAGGAGTTTACCTTGTGTTTAGGGAGTAATTGATTTAGAACGTGGTTCTAAGTGTCTTCCTCGGTCGAGAAGTGATTTGGGCAGAGTTTCGCCTCGATTCTAGGCTTGAGCCTTGAAGTTCGTCAATCAACGTGGTTGATGGACAAATTTGGGAATTGTTTATGAGTGATTTGAAGGAGTCTTTCGTGAAAAGAAACCAACAAATTGTGTGTGTTGTGTGTTTTCGATTAGGAATTGGGGACCTCTTAAATACTGAAAGCCATCAGGTATTTATAGGGGTTTAAGAGGTGGATGAATGACTTGGTCACCAAGTTTAGGAGACTCAAGTGGATTTGGACTCCTCCCAAGGAAGCTTCCAGAACTCAAATATGATTGGAGAACCAGATTGAATAAGATTTATCAAGAAAAGAGGTTGAAACGGAGAAGGAAAGTGATTCTGCATATCCTACAGATGGGTTGTCTCGCGCGAGACACGTATGTCCTGCGCGGGACAACTAGTCTTTTGACCATTTTGTCCTCTTCAGTTGTTCCGTTAGTTAGTTAGGTCCAAAACTAACGAGGTTAGTTAGAAACTTAATGAAACGTGACGAAACTAATATGCTTTCATCAAAACATAAAAGAGAGACGAAGAGTAGTGTAACCATGAATTATTAGTTCAGAATGGGGTGTCTACAGAGCCCCTCGGCGACAAGACTTATGGAAGAAGTCATGTCGTCGATAGAAAAGACATCATTCTGAACAATGGGATGGTCGTGCCGCACGACTGCCTACGTATCTCTATCGGAGAATCAGACCAAAACGTAGTTCGACTCCAAAACACTAAAAAGGCTATTTTAGGTATTTTGAAAATCATTTTGAAAATCGAGGAGAGATTTTTTTTTTGAAAAGGTAAAATCATAATGAGGAATCAAAAACTTGACCTAATTCTGATGATACCTGGCTTGTTGATGAAGTTGTTGAAGTGCGCCGCCCGAGGTTACTGATGTTGCCGTTGTTGTCGAGGTCACGGACTTGGAGTTTGCTGCCGTCACAGACTTTGTTGGTGTTGCCGAGGTCACGAACTTGAAGTTTGCTGCCGTCACAGACTTTGTTGATGTTGCCGAGGTCATGGACTTGAAGTTTGCTGCCGTCACAGACTTTGAAGTTATCGATTGAGGTGGAGGTTCTGTCGGCTCCTGTAATGCAAGGATATATGCATATTGGTCTCGGATGGACCCAATGAATCTTACCTTTCTGCACCTGCTAGCACATAAAGATTCCAAATAGATTTTTCAGATTTTAGTTGTTTAATTGGACTTACATGGTGGTGCTCACGTCTGTTCATATAAATGGCCGGTTGGTCAATTTGGTAGTGAGTTTATGTATGAGTTTATGGTATATAGACGTGTAGGGACATTTGTATGGATTTATATTTGAGAGGGGTGAGCTGTATGAGTGAACTTGTGTTTGACAAGTTGGGACCAAATCAGGTTTATGCGGAATCTGTTGCTAGTCAGCGAGGCTGTCTTGTACGAGAGTACAATACTGTTTCTTCATTGTTGTATAATTTCGATGAGTAACCTTGTGTGAACACATCTAGGCTTGTTGCGAATTTTCATTCTTATTTCTCCCTTGAGTCATGTCTCTAGGAGGCAAACGACTACAAATCTGTTGACTGTCGTAATGGCTTTATGTCTGAGTTTCCTTCCTGTTTCAAGCCCCAAGTTGCTTGAATGTGATAGATGATTTTGTGAATAGGCTTATGAGGCTGCTCTCTTGATTTGAAGATGATCGAAGAAGGCTCTCCTGTTGATTTGATTTGAAGAATATTGAATGATGCTCGATGAAGAAGGTTGAAGAATACTCTTCCTTTGTCCTTTGATTTTTTTCCTTAGTGACGCACCCTGGTTTTTGCCTAGACCGCCCTTTCGGGTTTTCAATCTAGCGAGTATCTCTTTTGCATCTTCTTCTTTTTTTTTTTTGAAAATAGTATGTTAACTCAAAGAGAACTCAGCGGAGAAAAACTTATTGAGGAGAGAGAAATGAGATCTCAAGTTAGTTGAGGAGAGACAGACTCTATTCTTTGAAAGGTGATCCAAGCATTGACTCTTTGGAAAAGTGTATTCTCTAATGATGAGAGTGAGAAGCAAAGAGGAAAGCTCCTAATGCAGATTTGATTATTTTGAAGAGTTGAAGTAGAGATTGACTGGGGAGGAAAGGTTAGGAAGCCCCAGTTTTGATGCTTGAATTTCATGAGTGTGTATGAGAGCGGCTAACAGAAAGCCCCCTGACTCGACAAGAAACGCTACTTAGATCGAAGATCTAGAAAAGTTGTTCTACCTTTTAATGAATCGTGCATCATCTAGAAGTTACTAAATAGATTAGAGAAGTAAACATTTTTCTTGATACTGAAAGTCTTCTTTACTTGTTGTAAAAGGATGTTGAGTAATCTTCATTTCTTTTGTTGGTATCACTTGACTCCTTTTCTTTGTGGGAGAGTCCTTCATTCATTTAGATGTTTCACCTTTGTTGTGGGAGTGATGAAAGCTTGAGAGTTTTTTTTTTTGTATTCTCAAAGCTTTGAATTGAGTAGCCACCACTCTTCTTGGAATGAAGGTTGACAGCAGCGCCTTTGACTTTCTTCGATTGTTGACCTTTGACTTTCAGTAGGGGTAATATTTAGCCCATAAGCCTTCTAATGATAAATTTCTTCTTAAGCTTGCTTAAAAGTCTCTATTTTTATTTTGCGATGATTTAGGAAATGGAGGGTCTATTATTTTGCATGAATCAAATGATACTCATGAGGTAGAATAACCTTAGGGAAAGTGTTTAGGAAAAGAAAATATCTTTGATTTATTGGAGAAATTAAAACAGACTCGATAGTTTAGATGACACAAACTAGAGGAGGTGATAAGTACTAGAAAGACAGAATGACTCTTTGAGTTCATATTTGGAAATTTAAAACCTAATCTACTTCTATCAAAGGAGGAAGGGAGAGGGTAGTTGTAGGAGCTTCATCTTCTTCAGGTATTATGAGGAAGAGGATTGGTGATGACATTGGGACGTTCTAACTTTCCATTGTCAAAGAGGTCTTGGATGATGTCCTTCAAGTGGTGGCAAGTTTTGGTGTCGTGGGCAGAGAAGTTGTGATACTTGCAGAATAAGTGATGAGCATGATTAGGACCCATATCCCTAAGAGGACCACCTTCGCTTGGTTTTATCTTTTCATTCTTGACAAGAACATCGAGGAGTTCTTCTTGAGTGATTCCTTCAAGTTTGTCATAGTGCCTCTTTTTCTTCTCGGGAGGAGGAACAACAGAATACTTGCCGGTGTTGGAGCGATTGAATGCAATAGTGTTGACGGAAGCATCCTTACTTGTGGTAGGTTTGTTGAAGTGGAAAGTACTTTCCTTCTTTTTACTTTTGAGGAAGTCATCAATCCTAATTCCGGACTCATGGAGTTCATTGAAACTACGAAAGTAGTTACCGGCGAGCTTCTCTTGAAATTCATCACGGAGATATTGGAGGAAGATGTGGATTTGCTCTTTGAGAGTAGGCCTTTCGACAATTTCAGTAAGTTTGAGTCTCCATCTTCTAACAAATTCAGCAAAAGACTCATTTGCATGTTGTTTGGTTTGTTCAAAATCCCTCCTAGTAGGGCGGTAAGTGGAGTTGTCTTCAAACTGCCTTTGGAAGACTAAACATGCAGACGACCAATCAAGCCTTGTAGTCATAGGAAGAGACATATACCAATCCCTTGCAGCACCCTCTAAGGTTTGGGGAAATCATTGGGCCAAGATTGTGTTATCAATGCCCATCGGAAGCATAGCCCAAGTGTAGGTCTCAACATGAGCTCGAGGACAAGTAGTGCCATTGAACTTGGCAATGTCGGGTGTCTTGTACTTGCGAGGAAACTTGGTGATGGATTGTTGAAGAGCATCGGGATCAAATGGAATGAATGACCCTTTTGAAGTGTCAAGGTTTGCAAGTTTCTTCTCAAGGTAGTTCTTAGTAACATGGTCACCAAGTTTAGTAGTTTCACCACTGCCTTCTTTCTTGGTCTTAATACTCTTGGAGACATGTTCCTCATCATCGAAGGAGGATGAGGAAGAGGAGGAATCAGATTCTTCCTTTTCTTGCTTGACTTCTTGGATTTCTTATTCTTTTTGGTGTAGGATTCCTCTTCATCGGAGGAGGATTCCTCTTTCTGCTTTTGCTTTCTTTCTTTCTTGACTTTCATCTCATGGAACTCTTGCATGAGGGCGGCCATTTGGGCATTTCGCTCATCAATTTTATTACTTTGTTCATCCAACCTAAGCATGGCTTCGATGAGTTCGGCCTTAGCTTCCTTGATTTCGACCTCGGTGGTAGAAGGAGAAGCAGGCATCGTGTCGAGATTTGGCGAAGAACCTAGACGTGTAGCAACCGTGTTAAATCATGATCGAGTCCCAACAAGTCGGCTGAATAGGGTGTATGAAGGCTTGAAGGTTTTGGCCAAAACACGAAAAGACAGAGCACTTGTCTCGCACGGGACAAGTAGTCTCGCGCGAGACAACACCCGAGAAGTCACAATTTTCTGATTTTAATCCTAATTTTGGTCGGACGGAAAATCCGTTTTGGGGGTTTCTAGCATTCAAAATCCAAACCTAAGGACCCAGGGGTCGAAGTGATCTCAAGTAACATCGATTTTTGTGCAATAAATTTGGTGATAAAATTTTCTCTTTTTTGAGGTAAATCCGAAGGGACAATCATAAGGACATATCCGAAGGGACAATTTCGAAGCGACAATTTTTTGGTTTCTTTTCCATGGATTATTGCACAAAACAAGATCTTGACAAGGGATTACAAGGACTCCAAGATCAAATCGACCGATTGCGGAGTGTCCCAAAAAGTCAATCTACATGATATGTGGCTATTCAGGGCTGGAAGGCTAGGCTCCCCGCGATATTACAATCTAGGTGAATTGAATACACGGGGTGGGATGATCCAATTTCGGAGAGACTGGCGACTAGGTGGTTACTGTCATCCGTCCTTGATGTGGGTCCCGGATTTATCAGGGTATGTAGTGCAATGACAGATATAATATGAGTGCGCGTGTGAGATAGTCAATCTAGGTGATAGAGAAAAATAGAATTTTTTTTTTTTGAAAATTAAAAGGAAAAACAAGCAATGGCCGCACCAAGTGGTTGCCTACGTTTCTCACGAATTGGAAAGACTCAGGCCGTCATAGTTCCACTTAAAGGAGAGAGAGAGAAAAAAATAAATTAATTAATTACAAAGCCCGAGTCAACCGATGACCGATAAAAATTAAAATAATTCAATCTCACGCAGATATATAGTTCAAGTGTAAATTAATAATTACTCTACCCTGCAAAATAAAGTTAGCACAAGCAAATAAAAACAATAATTTATTTTGACTTTTCTGAATATTTAAAACTTTTCTGTAAGTTTTTGTTTTTGTTTGTTTTTTTTTTTTTTTTAATGGGGTCAAACTTTGATTTGAAAGAAGAGTCAACCAGGTCCCTTTTTTTTCTTGCGGTCAACCTTTAAACTTTAAAGCAAAGTCAACAAAAGTTTGATTCTGTTGTAAGTATGTCTCGCGCGGGACTACTTGTAAGTACCCAAATCTGGCTCATGCCTTCCGGTTAAGTTTCCCGGTAATTTTTCGGACTTTCCTAAAGTTCAGGGGCAATTCGAAAACTTTTCCGAACCTTCCGAGGGGCGAAGGACTTACTAGGAATTAAAATTCCACGTATTCCTTCGGTGGAAATGCCCTTCTAGAAGGCCACCTTGCATGATTCTAGAAATATGCTGAGTCATAAGGGATAATGCCGCACGGCTGCATTAGGCAAGAACTCCAAGCCGCACGGCTTCATTAGCTTTTGCCAGACTGCCTATAAATAGAGACCTCCTCTATTCATTTTAAGGAGGAGTTTTTGGAGCATTGTTATTCTGTCAAAATATCACCTCGAAATTACAGAAAGTTGAGAGTGCCAAAAACCACCTCCCTCCTCTTCAAAACCTTCCAAAGTTGGTCCTTCCCTAGGCAAACTTCAAGGAGATAGAGGAACACCACCATTGGTAACCTCTCATCCCCTTTTTCTTGAAATATACTTGTATTTATGTGATATATTGCTCATTGCTCTCCATATCATTATATATTTGTTTGGTATTTGAAATATTGTCACTAAAGATCCTTTCTTTAAGCATGTAAATCATCTTACCCCTATCCCCCTATCACATAGGATCCATGGAGGATCCAACCCAAGGATGAACAAATAAGACCTCAAAAAAGGCTTGTTCTAGGGTGGATCTCTTACATGGTGATGTGAAAAGTAGCATCCTTTGCTCTCAAAATAACATCTTTTCATATGAAGTTGCAACATTTGCATTAAATATGTTATCTTTGCATTAAAGTTGCATCCTTTGCACTTGAAATGTCATTTTTACATATAAAAGTTGCATCCTTTGCATTAAAAATCATTTCTTTACATCAAATAGCATCCTTTGCACCCAAAATATCATCTTATTCATTAAAAATGTCATTTTTAGTTTAAAATGCATCCTTCATGTCCCTCATGGTTGGATCTCTCTTTCCTAGGATTTCTTAGTGACCTTCCTAAGGCACGAAAATCATAGGAAGAGCATAAAGATCCAATCTTTATACCCTTCCCCTAGACCCTTTTGGTATTTGATGCTTCCTTGGAACGGACCGATGTAAAGATCCCATCTTTACGTCGTTTCTTCAATTAAAGGTGTCATAATCCCTTTAGAAATGAATAAGCCTTGAACCTTATATCTCCGATTATCACTTGAGACGAGCATAATAGTCCCTACACAAGCTCAATCGTCTCAAGATGTAGGATTGATGGGCTAAGTATATTCCTTTCCAAAGAACCTCACTCTTGGACCATAAGAGAGAGTCCTTCTCTCGATCACACATGACCCAAGGTCAAATAGTGATGATCACAAGTCCAAGATGAGGACGGGATCAAAGTCCCGAACACATAAAAATCCAAGGAATCTCGAGCGATAACCAACTAAATGGTTTATACGTCCGGAAGACAACTTGGAACATCCCCCCCTCTTTTCAACACATGCACACAAGAAAGCACGCAAGCAAGCACGAAAAATGGGATCTTGGGAGACTTGCTTCGGCAAGGCACCTTGAGTGAACGCCAAACGTTCTTTCCAAGGGGTAACTTAACCTCCGGACCCTAATTCTTTTATTTCAAAGTTTTGAGAAAATCAAAATGGCGTGGCGACTCCGTTTTTTTCAAGCCGGGGATAAGTTATGGTTTAACAAATCCACGTACCGGTATCTCTCTTCGAAAAAAATAAAAAGAAAGTTTTTTTCTTTCGAGCGGGTTAGCCTCCCGTCGCGGATTCCATTTGTCGTGCTTGCTTTTTTTTTTCTTTCTTCACCTTGCATTGCATCTTGGTTCTTGGAAATTGTGCATGCTCTATATACTGAACAGGAAGCCTTCTGGAGCTGAAAGGTGCCTAAAATGTTTGGGGAGCAACCTGAAAGTGAAAAGGATTGGAACCTGAAAAATTGAGCAATGCAGCCGTACGGCTTAATGCAGCCGTACGGCTTAATCTGCCTCAGATTCCAGCCGGGCGGCTTCATTGGCAATTCCACTAGGACAAATTTGAGGTTAATCTGGCAGCTTAGGCAGCTTGGGGCTATTCAGTTCCAAGGCTGATTGGGCTCCAGGAAATTTACGTGCCTTAACTGTTGCATTTTTCCCCCCGTCCCGAAAAATCATTCCTTTTAAAACACATTTCTGAAAATCTCTATTTTAACTCAAAAAAGGAACATTTTTTAGGAGACCGCACACTACGCGCACCTTATATATCCTGTACACTTTGCACGCGCGTCCTTCAAACCTGGGGTGGTTGTTCAGTTGCAGTCACGGACAGCCTTACGATGCTCCCGGACGCGCACGGAATCACCCCAAACTCCCTATGGCAGCCAGTGTCGATCAATGCACAGTCCGTGTCACATGTTTCAAAAAACTGTGACTTTTGGTTGGTTTTTGGTTTAGTCCGTGTCATATAGCCCAGTTGCATATCCCCGTAAAGGTCAAACCTTAGTCCATAACGGAAGTCAAGATCTTTCGCGCAAGCGGAGCTCTGCCGAAATTCCGACAAGGAAAAATTGGTAGAATCTTGACTCCGACATTGACTTTGACCTTGACCTTGACCCGCACGGGATGCGTAAGAGTCAAGACCAAGTCCGTGCCAAAAATCCAAAGATCTTTCGCGCAAGCGGAGCTTTGCCGAAATTCCGACAAGGAAAAATTGGCAAGATCTTGACCCGGCATTGACTTCGACTTTGACTCATGCACAGCGTATGCAGCGAAGTTCAATGTGACACTGTGTCATCCGGCTTTTACCGCCCGACTCATACTTATTATCTTCTCAGACATTGCCGAAAAGTCAAAACGTCAATCGCGAAAGCGAAACTCTGCCGAAATTCCGTTAAGGCTGAAAGACGAGACTTTCCCGGCATTGCCTTGACTATAATCCGCATCGCTCGTGCGTTAAAAGTTCTTATGACCCGCTAGAACCGTTAGGAGTGTTCTTCTCTCTCGGTCGGTGGGATTCGCGTGCCCTATAGGACCCTCGCCCGGGGCTGTCCACCCTGGGAGGTCGAAATACAGGTGAAATACGAGGGGCTTATAGACGTAGTGACGGAGCCCACTGGTCCAGGATCTAGAGTAGTTGCAAAAAAGAAGGGCAGAACCCTTTTCCAACCAAATATAAATAAATAAAAGATACCGTTTTAAGTAAATTGGAAGATTCTTAATTTGCATATTTCTTGAGCCTTCAGCCTAAACACCTACCCCGAGTCTAAACCTCTCCTATCCCTTTCCCGCAGCGAGAAAGAAGTGGGTGAGAATACCGGGTCAGCGGCTTGTTAGCGCAGAATTCTCAGACAGTTCGCCAGAATTCTCAGCTTTGTCAGTCCAGAGAGTCAGAATGGCCAATTTGACAGAGAACAGCAGTGGTTTGGGTAACCAGATGACTAGGGAAGAAGAGCTAGCCTTAGCCTTGGAAAACATTCGTAAGGTCCATGAGGAACAGCAAGCCATGCTCATTGATGCGTTTCGTCGTCATGGGGTTCAGATAGTGGTTGAGTCCAACGGTTCCCTAGTTATGGTAGAAGATGAGACTCCAGAAGTAGCCATCTCAGCTCCCCCAGCCTATAACCAATGCCCTCCTCCATCCACATATGATCCCTTACCAAGGACTACCCCATTTTCAGTCCTTTCTGATGTCCCAAGCCATCAGGGTCCCGACACCCTCACCTCCTCAGATAAGACCCAGCTTTGTTCCCTACCAACAGAGAGCAAACGTCACAGCTATCCCAGTTACGCAGCCTCTGCATTACCCCATGAGATTCACTCCCTCTCCTATGTATGGGCCGTCCCAGACAATCTCTAGGCCTCAGAATCAATCCAGTGATCTTTTCAATCTATGCCCTGCCACAGCAGATCTTCCACCCCCAACCTTGCCAACAGGATCCCACGAGGCTCCGTATCTTTTTCCCTATCCTAGTAACTATGAGCCTAATTCCTATGCCTCCGGCCAGATTCACGGAAACACGGGACCAGGCCAAGTTTACACTTACTTTCCTTCTAAAGATCCCCAAGCCATGGTACCAGCTACCATTGTGCCACCCACTGTCCTACCACCCAAATCTGATAAGCACAGCCGAGAATCGAACAATCCTAAGCCGTCACCTGACCCCAACATGACTTGGTTGATGGAACAAGTTAAGTCCATGCAAGAGAGATTTGGGGAACTGAGCACCAAGAAGGCAGCATACCAGATCACTGATCCCAACAAAATTGTCCCTCTTCCCCCAAAATTTCGAATGCCTGAGATTGAAAAGTTCAATGGTACCGATTGCCCTCAGACTCACATTGAAAGCTACCTTCTTGCCATGAGAGCCAAAGATTGTACACATCAGCAAATGGCCGACCATTTTCAATTGTCATTGAAGGGTTCAGCTCTTAGGTGGTTCCTGCATGTGAAGCCAGAGGCCCGGGCCACCTGGGACCAGATCAAGGAAGCATCCTGGAAAAGTATAAGGATATTTTGAATTGGGAAACCAGCAGGAATGACCTACAAGGCACTCTGCAGCGCCCAGACGAGCCGGTAAATGAATTCTACAAGAGATGGAATTGGAAGCTTAGTGAAATGATGACCCCTCTGAATGAAGAAGAACAAATGGAGATCTTCCAATCTTGCTTGAAACCTCAGTTAAGGGTCCAGATTGGCAATTACTACTATCCTGACCTTCGGGCAATGGTAAATGCTAGCACCAAGTTCAAAAATGTCTTCAACATGGCTCCGGTCACAGGAACAGGCAACTCCTACCGCTACAAAGCACCAGTTTCAAATGCCACAACTGTCACTGTAAAAGGAAAAGAAATGGTTGGCGCTGTTAATTATATCCAGAATGAGAAAGTTGGACAAAATTCAGGTCAAGTTGCTGTAAAGCCAAGGCCTCGTTCCTATACTGCTGAAGATTTTGGGATGCCACTAGAAAAGGTCTTCGACGGTTTGGTAGCTGAAGGACTCATCAGACCTTTGGAAAACTGGAAACCAAAGAACCTTAGTGTCAGGATGGACGAAACCAAGCACTGTCGCTTTCACAAATACCATGGACATAACACCAATGATTGTACTTACTTGAAGTTCCTGATCACTCGCCTGATTGAAGAAGGCAAGCTAGAACCGCCTCGAGGTCCTAATGTGGTCAAGAATTCTCTTCCTGCTAACAATCGAGTCAACATGATTGAGTTTGGGGAGACAAATGCAGCTGGTTTTGGGAATCCAAAGATCATAGACATCCTGGAATTCAATGTTCCTTATGCTGAATTGCAAGGAGAGTGGAAAGATCTGATTGATGCCTCCGCCATGGAAGGACAATTTGGACCCATAATAGGAACCGATTTCGTTAATGTTGTCAAAGCCCGACCTCTCTTTTGTGATATCGAACCAGTGACCATAGTCAAGATTACAGAAGAAAGGCTCACTTATGAAGATTGCGAGGCAGAAGTAAGCCAAGCTATGATGATGAAAGTCTCTCCGGAACCCTTCATCACTCACAGTGAACATAATGTGTTCGTGATGGCTCTTACTGCTCATGAGGATCATTCCCAGCCCCTGTTTGGAAGAATGTGGAGAGAAGGGTGAACGAACCAGAAGATTTTTATGATGAAGAAAGCTGTCTCTCGAATGCCGAAAGTGCAACTGGTCCTATTACCCCAGAGGTACAAATGGATACAGACAGATTCGGAAGGGAGATTGCGCTCGATCAGTCAGACATCCCCCATGGGAATAGTGTCAACAAAGGCAATGACGGTTCACCGGATGCACAGCCAAAATAAGAATGCTGACAAGACTGCTACTCCCCAGGTCAAAAGCAGGAGAGAGTGAAACCCCAGTCCAACCCGCGTCAAACACTTCGAGTCAATAAGTAGTGTAGGGTCCAGAGTCAGTAGGGTCAAGAGTCAGTTGAGTCAGGAATCTTTGAATTCCAGTCCTCCGAGTCATCCGAAGGACTCACGCCTGAGGATTATGAATATGTAACCGATGTCATCTTTCCTCTTGCTTTGAATGAATTGACAGATCTTTCTGAGTATCCCCTTATTGCCAACTTAACAAATGATAAATTAACTCAAAACTTAACAACAGTTAATAATGAATCATTTGAACAAGATGCAAACACACTAAATGAACAATACATCCAAGAAATCTTTAAGCAGGTTACAGACAAAGAGGAAAATCGGGCCCAAGCTGTCGAGGAGGTTTTGACAAGTGTTAACTTAGGTGCTTGTCGAGGAACCTAAAGAGACACGGATTGGAAACTTCTTCCGGGGGTTGAACGGGACGGTGGTCAATCTGCTCGAAGAGAATACATGGACGTCTTTGCATGGTCATACAAGGATATGCAGGGCTAGACGGTTCGATAGTAGAGCACGAGAATCCCTCTAGCACCGGATGCTAAGCCGAAGCGAAGGCGAGAAAGATCAAGCCAGTGGTCTCTACGGGTCAAAGAAGAGATTGAGAAGCTCTTTGCGGGTAGGATTCATCGAGTCATCGAATATCCGACATGGTTATCCAACATTGTGAGTAACCAAGGCCAATGGGAAGGTGCTTATTCTGTGTAGATTTCCGGGATCTGAACAAAGCCAGCCCCAAAGACGATTATCCCTTGCCAAACATAGACATCGTGGTGGACGCCACCGCCAACTATGAAGTCAAATCCTTCGTTGATGGCTTTGCTGGCTACAACCAGATCAAGATGGCCGAGGAGGACCAAGAAAAGACAGCCTTCACCACGCCGTGGGGAACATACTACTATACTGTGATGCCATTTGGGCTTAAGAACACCGGGGCTACTTATCAGAGGGCAGCGACCGCACTTTTTCATGACATGATCCACAAGGAGATTGAGGTCTACGTCGACGACATGATAATCCACTCCAAAGGCGAGGACGAACTGCATTTTGTTGACCTGCAAAAGTTCTTTGAGAGGTCGAGACAACATTCCATGAGACTAAACCCTGCCAAATGCATTTTCGGAGTGACAAGGAGAAAAGTGCTTGGGTATATAGTCACGGAGCGAGGTATCGAAGTCGACCCTCAAAAGATCAAGGCCATTATGGATATGAGGCCACCTCGAACCCAGACAGAAGTCAAAAGCTTTATGGGCAAGCTGCAGTACATCAGCCGCTTTGTCAACCAGTTGACCACTATGTGCGAGCCCATCTTCAAGCTCATGAAGAAGAACGTAGACACGGAATGGACTGAGGAATGCCAGGATGCCTTTGACCAAATCAAGGCGTACTTAGTACATCCTCCGGTGCTATGCCCCCCACATAGACAGAAACCTCTTCTGCTCTATCTCACTGTCACTGATACGGCAGTTGGGGCTATGCTTGCTCAGGAAAAGAAAGACTCTCGGGTAGAGAATGCCATTTACTTTGTCGGCGGAAGCTACGGGGAGTGAGCTCAATTACTCGGCATTTGAAAAGACTTGTGCGGGAGGCGGAGTGCAGGTAGTCGGTGGCGAAGCACTACATGCAACCCCACCCTGTGAACTTGGTCTCGAAAATGGACCCCATCAAGTACATCTTCGACAAGACTTCTCTCTCTATGCGTCTAGCAAAGTGGTCCTTCTTCTTAGCTGAGTATGACATCAACTATGTGACAAGAAAGGCCATCAAGGGTCAAGCATTGTCAGACCATCTGGCAAACTTCCCTAGTAATGAGGACCGCGGGCCTGAACCCTAATTCCCAGATGAAGGGATCTTTGTAGTCGAGCCTGAGAGCCGATGGCAGCTTTTCTTTGATGGGGCTGCTAACAAAAGAGGAAATGGCATAGGAATGCTACTGGTCGACCCGAAAGATGAGCACACGCCAATGGCCATCAAGTTGAACTTCCCTGCCACGAACAATGTCGCCGAGTATGAAGCCTGCATTGCTGGTTCAGAAGCTGCCTTAGAGAGGAATGTCAAGGAGCTCGAGGTCTATGGAGACTCGGCCCTGATCATTAATCAGGTCTCCAATAAGTGGAAGACTGTGGATCCTAACCTGCAAAAGTATCATGCCTATATGGAGGAGTTGACTGGACAGTTCAGAGAAGTGACTTTCCACTACCTGCCAAGAGATAAGAATAGATTCGCAGATGCCCTAGCTACTCTGGCCTCACTGGTAGAGATCCCTGAGGGAAAGGCAATAAAACCCTTCAGAGTGGGTAGAAGAGAAGCCCCGGATTTCTGTTGCGAAATAGACCTGGGACCTGAGCCTGTCAAGGAACCCTGGTACAATCAGATTTATCAGTTCCTCAAAAATGGAGAGTCAGCCTTTAGAGATGAAGAAGGTAGGCCAAAGGAAGGCATCAAAGCCAAAAGCTTGCAAGCCCTAAAACGGTTAGCTTCCCACTATGTCATTCTAGGGGACGATCTGTATAAGAAACGGTACCAAGGGCCGCTCCTTCTGTGTGTCACCCAAGAAAGGGCCAGAGAGTTGATGACTGAGGTCCACAATGGTCCCTGCGGTCCTCATATGAATGCTAGAGCCCTGATGCAAGTGATCCTCAGGATGGGTTACTACTGGATCTCCATGGAAACAGACTGTGTTCAACATATCCGACAGTGCGACAAATGCCAATGGTTTGCCAATCTCAATCACCTTCCGCCTCACGACCTGTACTGCATGACGACTCCTTGGCCGTTTGCAACTTGGGGTATTGACGTGATAGGGAAGATAGCCCCGACAGGAAGCAATAGGCACGAATTTGTGTTAGTGGCAATCGACTACTTCAAAAAGTGGGTAGAAGAGAAATCCTACAAAATCCTCACTTCCAAGAAGGTGGCCCAGTTTGTTAAAGAAAACATAATGTGTAGATACGGGGTGCCCAATGAGATCATTTCTGATAACGGGTCACACTTTGAAGGGGACTGTGATAGATTGCTGTCAGAGTTCAGAGTCACTCGCCACAAATCATCCCCGTACAGACCTCAGACCAATGGAGCCGTGGAAGCTGCTAATAAGACGCTCGAGCGGATCATCCGGAAAATGGCCACCCGTGGTCGTAACTGGCCTG
Organism: Adenophora triphylla var. japonica; assembly: GCA_022495995.1. Lineage (NCBI taxonomy): Eukaryota > Viridiplantae > Streptophyta > Magnoliopsida > Asterales > Campanulaceae > Adenophora > Adenophora triphylla. The sequence continues at coordinate 15,751 of JAFEMH010006202.1, read as the reverse complement.
AAAAGCTACACCTAGCACTCTGGGGTTACAAAACGTCTGTTAGAATAGCCACGGGAGAAACCCCTTTTGCCCTGACCTACGGGATGGAAGCTGTATTGCCAGTGGAGTTGGAAATCCCGTCATTAAGGGTCCTCCTGGAAAACAGTATCAACGAAGTGGAATGGCTACGCAGCCGGCACAATGAATTAGCCCTGCTCGACGAAAAAAGGCTCAAAGCCATGGAGCACACCCGGGCCTACCAGAGGCGAATGGCCAGGGCATTCGACAAGAAAGTCAAGGCCAGGGACATCAAAGAGGGTGACTTGGTTCTGAAAGTAAAGCCCCCTACCAGAGACAACCCCCTGGGAAAATGGGAACCCGTTTGGATTGGCCCGTATGTGGTACAGAAGATACTATCGGGAGGAGCAATGAAGCTTGCAGACCTGGATGGCAATCCCTTTGTCCACCCAGTCAACGGCGATAAGCTCCGAAGGTACTATGTCTGAAAAAAAGAAAAAGAAAAAGAAAAAAAATCTTAGTGCAAAAAGAGTAATACCCAGCTAGGCTGAAAAATCCAAAAAGGGCGGTCTATGCAAAAAACAGGGTTGCACATAAAAAAAAGAAAAGAAAAAAAATCTTAGTGCAAAAAGAGTAATGCCTAGCTAGGCTGAAAAACCCAAAAGGGGCGGTCTAGGCAAAAAACAGGGTTGCACAGAAAAAAAAAGAAACAAAAAGAGGCCAAAAGACCTAATCCCGATAGTTCACCAGAATGAACTACGAAGACCTGATCCCCTTAGTCTTTCTTGTAAAAGGGGAACGTAGGCAGCCATATATGGTTCGGTCTAAACAATAAACAATAAAGGGCAATCAAGTTTCCATGAAAAGCGTCCTAAGCAATCAATAAGACATCTGAAATTTCCATGAAATGTGTCTTGATTAATTTCTAAGATCATATCTTTGTTAATTACAAGTTAAAAGACTTCTTGATGAGTTCAAGCACGGTCTACTCTTGACTCTGCTAACCTGCTACAAAGATCTAAAATACAATAAAATGCCTAATAAACTATTGTGTTTGCAAATGGCAATAAGGGAATCCTAGGAAAAGATCTATCAGTCGTCATTCACTGAGTCTTTCTTGTTCTTCTTCCCTTTACCTCGACCCCATCGAGTCTTCTTTCTCTTCTTGTCTAGGATGTCAGTATCCCTCATCCCAATCTCGGGTATCCTCACTGGAGCCTCTACCAAACCCGTGTCAATAAGTGCTCTCTCAATACGGGTCCGAGTCCGCACTTCCTCCCTCTGAGCCTCAGTCAGGGGAGCGACTTCAGATAGCCTCTCATATCGAGCCTCCATATCTCTGATAAAGTCACCCGACCGGTTATGGCGACTCGCCTTAGCCTAAGCCTCTCTCAGAGTCCTGCTCGAGTCGCAATCTGCTCCTAATAAAGCCTAATGCCTCTCTCCCAAGATGACCTGAGTCGCCCCCATCTCCCTCTCATACCAATCCAAATAGGCCATAGTCAAAATGGTACTCTTCCGGCTCTTGAGAATGGCCCTGGGTGGGAAAGCAGTATATGTCCAGGCCCTCGAGAAAAATAAGAAGCTGGCTGGATCCTTCATGTCCAAAGGCGCTACCTCCATGGTACTGATGTCCTTCCAATCATCCAAAGGCTCCTGTAAAGTCCCAAACTGCCTGAACACTAGGCAAGGAATATAGAAAGATGACAGAGAAAGCCCTGGAACTCTCGCTACATAAGACTCCTGAAATGTCCGACGAGTCTGTAGTATCCAATGAGGCACCCACCAGTGAATGTCCTAGGTGGACAACCTAGCCATCATCAGCTCCCAGCTACCCTGGTCTTGCTCTCTAGGTGTCCCCTTCGAGAAATCACCCAAGGGCACTGAGTAGGCGCAGCCCCTAGCAAAGCCCCAAGCCTCTCCTGTAACCACAAAGTCAGCACCGCTGGGCTCCCAGACCTCATGAAACGGTCTTCCCTAGCCATCCTTTCGATGCCGTGCAATGTCTCCCCCAAAATCAGTGGGACGATATCCTTTCCTGCCCTGCAGTCCCTGACCATGTCCAAAAGGCCACTATGGTAAACTCCAACAGGCTCGACAGTAAACAGAAATGAGAACATACAAAGGACAAAAGCGTCCATAGCCACTGTGGTCATAGCCATATCGGGAAAACCAAACCTCCACGGGATATCGGAAAGGTCAATCCTGTCCGGAGCTATAATCATCCCCTCGGCTTCTTTCAGAGAAATTTGCAGAAAAGATGTTAGCTTTACAGTCACCGGCAAGTCCCCGGTCAAAGGTGTCGAAATTGCCTCAATTTCTGGACCCCCAATCAATGCTCGGAAGTCTTCAAAGGTTGGAACAATCTCATTGTAAGAAAAGCAGTAAACATGTCTCCGGACATCCCAAAACTTTGCTGCTGCTCTCAAAAGGTCCCAATCAGGCGGGAGATCTTTCAAATGCCATAAAGATTTGATCTTGAAGGTAGTATCGAACAGCCCCTTGTGAGATTGAAAGTTATGTCTCACCCAAGATTGAAGATCGGACAGAAAATGGTCTATTTTCCCCTTTTGCAGTCTAGCGGGTTTTTCCATTGCAAGGTGATCAAAGTTGATGTCTTTTGGTCAGAAATATGCTCTGGGATCAATTGGGACAAGTCTAGAGTGAAAATGAAATGAAATGACCAAGCCTTGGTTTTATTTTGAAAAAACCAATCCAGACAGAACTGTTAGCCGCACAGCTTCATTTGCCCTCAGGTCTAGGCCGGACGGCCTCATTTGCCATCTGCAGAAAAAAATCTGCAGCAACCAAAGTTGCTGCCCAAGTGGAGTTCTCACCCCACTTTCTCAATGAAACCTGTCCCAAAACACATCCAAAGATTATCCATGCAGTTATATACCATTACACACCATTTTGGCCCAGTATCAGCCCCATTTCCAAGCAAAAAAGCAGCCCCGAGGCTCAAGTAATATGCAAATTCATAAAGCATAAATTAGAAAAGCAAATAAAATGGTAATACATTGTTTTCGCCCCATCGGCGCCCAAATAAAGCAAAAAATAAACAAAATGTGCATAAAACTGTTCATTGTTTGTTTCCTTCCCACTAGATCAATCCTAAGGACCTCCTAGGCCTCCGATTCCTCGTCGCGCTACTCAGCTCGTAGAAGCTAGGATCCTCATCAAATCCTCACTGTCACTCACATCAGAAAGATGGACATTCACATGCTCATATTCAGCTAGCTGCTCCAGGATGCCGGTGTTGGGTCCCTGTCCCCGAGGCATGGCACTAGAAGACTACTCTGAAGACGATGAGGTGGATGTCGTGCTCCCGACATGCCTTCTTTTGTGCACGGGCTCCTGCACGTTCACTGCAGCCTTTGAAGCGCAAGCCAGCTTCTTCACAAGGGACCGACACACATCCTTTCAGCCCTTGTTCTGCCTGACCAAGCCGTCATAAGTACGAGTTGGAACCTGAGAAATCGAGAAGGAAAACTCAGAAAATCTCAGCAAAATCTCAGAATTGCGGAAAGCAAAGAAATCCGGAAAAAAAAAAGGGGAAAAGACCCTAAAGTGTACTCACGGTGCTGTCAGGCGGCAGAGTATACTGGGGCTCCCTCGTGTCGGGGACAGGTATCATAAACCTCCTCGGTACCCCGTTGACCACGTAGGAAAGATGAGCAGGAGGCAAAGGTGGGTCAGTAGGCTCAGCTTCCCCGTACCCCTGGACAATAGCCATCTTCACCAGTTTCTGTGGCATCCTCAGCCGTTGCTCCACAAAGGTAGCATACGGGGTAGCCAAGTCAAAATACTCCTCAGCCGCCACACCGGCCTGATACCTAGCAATATCATCTCTGACCAGTCCCTGGGCTGCAGCATCCGTGCTGGAGGGCCATGAGGAGTGATGGCGTCCAAGGGAGGGACATGGACATGCTGCCTAGAAAAACGGTCCCCCAGATAAATGACATCACATGTCAGGCCCGTCAACCACCTCCTCTGTCTAGTCGCCTCCACGGCATCCCCTAGCAGCACCTCCGGGTACCTTCCCCAAGGATAAAAGTCCACCCCATCATCACCATCCTTATTAAGGACGGGCCTCACCATCTTATAATCAAAGGTGATCCGGGTCTTCCCGGTGAACTTGTCCCTAGCCTCGCCCCTCCAGCGAATCATGGCAGGGAAGATGGTAGGATCGCTCTGTTGGTTCCAGGGAAAGAACCCGATCACCTCGCAAAACCAGACCTGCATGTTCAAAACATAAAAGGGTCATCTTATCTTATAAAGGTCTCAAGATACAAAAGGAAAAGAGAAAGGAAAGAAGGTGAGAATACCTCAAGAGCAAAAGAGAAGCAGTCCATAGAAGCAGCCTTGTTTCGTCTGTACAAATCCAGAGAGAAATAAAGCTCAGCCAATCCGGCCTCACCCCAAGAGACCGTCCCAATCTCGTCCACATCCTTTAAGGAGTCAAGAAGGCACAGCATAGCCAAAGTCCCAGAATTAGCAAAGATGGTGACTGACAGCATCAACCACAAAAAAGCCCTCGCAAGCTGGTGGGTGTAAGTGCTCCAATTTGAGTTGTTAGAATTTTTGTTAGAAAATTAACGAAAGTTTTAACATTCTTAACATTTCTAACAATTGCTAACCTTTCTAACAAAGTAAGGGTAGATTAGGGATTGCCATTTAAGGTTAAACCAAGAAAAGAATCTTAAAAAAGAAAAGAAATTGGAAAAATCCGAATTAGGCAAGCTGAAAAACACAAACTGCTAGAATTTTTGAATAATATTCTTCCTGTCCAAAGCCTGGAGTTGCATTTAATGAACAGTGCACGCCTCCGATATGATCCGCGCGGACATCTTTAGCATTTTCAGTGGCCTATAAATTGAACCCTCCTCTCTCAGTTTACACAACACAATTCACTCACAGCAACAGCACTCTGGCGAAAAATAGAGAGAAAACAGTGGGAATCCTTAGATTGCCACCATTTTCTCTTGAATCTTTCCCAAATCCCACTCACTCCAAATACTCTCAAATCACTCCCATTCATACACAAGCCCAAGCTTCAATCACCCCTTAAGAGGAGGATTAGAGAGAAAACATAGAGGACTTAATTGTTATCTACTTTTTTTCTCTTTGACCAACTCTAATCACAAGCCCTAAACACATTCAAACCCTAAACACATTCAAATCCTAAACACATTCAAGCCTTGAATCCATTCAAACACAAACACAAGGGAAGATAGGTATAACCTCCCTCTCCCTACCCTAAATCTCTCTCATCCATGCATGCACTTTCAAACTCCAAAATGTAGTTTGTTCATCTTCTTGCTCTAGATCCAAGAGGATACCATGGAAGTTCATCTCCATGGATGATCCTCTACAAGGATCAACATTCTTTTCAAAGTGTTTTTAATTACTTGCAAACACATTTTCAAAACCCTAAAAATCATTTTCATACACAAAATCTTTCTTTCAAAGGATAAAATTCCCCTTCCCAAGCAAATGAAATGCTTAAAGTCCTAATGTACCCCAAGGATGGCTTGATATAGTAGATCACCACTAAAATGTTTAGTGATCACTAATCAAATCCTAGGGAAATGGGGACAATCATGGATGCCAAACCCCCTTTAAAATCATGTTTTTCTTCAAGAGAAAGTTGCTGTCCAGTAGCCTTTCTCTAAGACCTCTGTCCATGGTCTAATTTTTTGGACATACAGAAACTTGGAATTTGGTGTTGACTACAAAATACTTTTTGTAGCCAACATCAAGAGATTTCCAGATATCTTTTTACTTTATTTTTTCGTGAGTAAAACCCTCTTTTTCAAATTATCTTTTAAAAGTCAGTTCATCAGTCTCTGGAAATCCAGATTTCATATCTGAGATTTCCAGAAGGTTTTGGTCCACCAAATCATCTCCAAATGGGAAAGTTCTTTTATATAAACCTTTTTTAAGGTGTTTTTAACAACTTTCATTCTCGTACTTTCCCCAGATTTTGAAGTTTTAAAGCTCTAAAGTCCATTTCAAAATCAGGTGTCCAATGCCTTTTTCATTCTGGTAGAATTGGTTTTCAACTTCAAAAAATCTTTTGAGTACCAAAACTCAACCCAAAAATAACACCAAAAATCATGGGACTTACTCAAAGTCTAATAAAGAGTTCCCAATTTTTACTTTTCAGTTTCAACTTATTTTGGCCAAAACACACAAACACATACACACACACACACAAATGGTTTTTAAGCTTGGAAGACTCGTTTTACGAGGCATTCCGGGTGAACACTAACGTTCTTCCCGGCGTGTAACGTGACCTCCGAACCCCAATCTCTAATCCCGGGCATTTTTCAAAGTTTTGGCCCTTTAAACAAAAATGGTGTGGCGACTCCGTGTTTTTTCCGTTTGATTTTCAAAAGAAAAGAAAAACAAACAAAATCTTTCGGGAAAAAAAATTGGAACCCAACATCGTTACAGTGGCGACTCCGCTGGGGACAAATAAGCTTTATTTTTTTAAAAAAATGATATTTGGTATATTGGTGGAAACCATTAAACTTCCTGTTATCGCCTCCTAACACGAGTCGGGGATAAATTGTGATTTAACAATCCCACGTACCGGTATCATTGTTTCTAAAAAAAAAGAAGCTTTTGAGGGTCAAGCTTCCGTCCCGGCATTTAAAATCATTTGTGGTGTGTGTTGATTTTTCACATTTTCGTGTTGCTTTGGCCGCCTCGGAAAAGTCAAAATTTTGACTATCGGACCCGTTGCCTTGAATTTTGAATTATGTGCTTATGTGTGCATTTACTTTCAAAAAAAAAAAGAATTTCAAAAAAAAAAAGAGTTTCAAAAAAAAAAAGGAGAAAATTTTCAAAAAAAAATCATGCATCATACTTTTTAAGACACATGAAAAATTTCTATTTTACTCAGAAAAAGAAGATAGACTGCTTGCACACTACGCGCACGTGACCTTACACTACACACTACGTCCTTAACCCCGGAAATCCCTGTCGCGGACCGTTTGGTCTTATTACGCCTCTCGGTGCAAGCACGGGACTACCCAAACATCCCATGGAGCCTCGTGTCGACCATGCACTTGTCCGTGACACACTTTGTCCGAGACCCGGTTGGTTTTTAGTCTGGTCTGTGTCATGCCCTGTCTGTGTATAGACCTTTCCTTTCAAGCCTTAGTCGGCATACCAAGTCAATATCTTTCGGGGAACCTAATCAGTCGAAGTTCTGCCGGTTTTCCGTCACGAACTTTGACCAGATATTGACTGGCGCCTTGACTTTGACTCTGACTGGCACAAATTATACACCGACTCCCAGCATGACACTGAGTCATCAAGGATTAACGATTATTCCATGCCCAATTACGACCTAATTGACGACAAGTCAAGATCAATTGTGGACATTTATCTGTCCGAATCATGCCGACTTTTTTGTCGAGCCCTCGGACATGATCTTGACTTTGACGTCAGCTTTGTCCGTAATTTACATCGAATGTTCGTTAAGACTCGATTACCCGCCAGACTTATAGGATTGTTTTTCTTTCGGTCGGCGGGACCCGCTTGCCCTATAGGACCCTCGCCCGGGGCTGTCCACCCTGGAAAGTCGAAATACAGGTGAAATACGAGGGGCTTATAGACGTAGTGATGGGGCCCACTGATCCAGGATCCAGAGTAGTTTGCGAAAAAGAAGAGCAATCTTTTCCAACCGATTAGGTTTAATAAAACATGTTTTAAGTAAATTTAAACGAATTATCGCATGTTGCATGAGCCCTAAGCCCAAACACCAACCTGTTCCGCTTTCCCGAGTCTGAACCCCACCTTTTTGTGCCTTCCATAGTAAGCAAAGTTTGGATCAAGACCCCGGGTCATCATTTGCTCAGCTCAGTGATTCCGGAGTCAGATACTTCATCAGTTTCCTCCTTCGCTTCAGCGCAAAGTTTCAGAATGGCCAACTCAGAGGAGAACTGTGGGGGACGTACAACTCCGCACCCCAAAAATCTGCAAAATGCCGAGCAGTGGAATCAGATGTTGGAACAGATAAGACAACATCAAGAGGCTAAGATCAGTCAGTTATTGGAAGGTATCAGAAACCAGGGGTTAGCAATTGTTCGCAACCCTAATGGAACCTTTACGGTTGATGCGAAGATTGGAACTAATTACTCTCACGGGTATGCCAACTACCGTCAAATGCCCTGTTCCCTTTCGTGTGGAACTACTAATGGGCCAAGCATCCCCCATCCTATCACCCAGCCTGCCTCTCGGCCTCATCGTATCGATACTCCTCAACAAGCCGATCTTGGTCAACTTCCCCCTGGCACCTCTCAGTTTTCAACTTTGGGTTTCAATCAGTCTGTTTCTACCTCGCAGCTTGGAATGGGTCAGTTCGCTACTCCAAAACCTCAGTCTGGCCCGGGCCATCAGTCCGAAATTGGTCAGTTCAGTACATCTCAGCCCCTACAGCTCGATACTCATCAACAGTCCGATCTAGGTCAACCTGCCCCCGGTGCCTCTCAGGTCTCACCACCGGGATTGAATCGGTTGGCTTTCGCCCCCACAGCTTGGAAGGGGTCGGTTTACTACTTCACAACATCGATGCAGTTCGGGTCATCATCTCGGAATGGGTCGGTTCGCGACTTCTCAAGCCCGGCGGTTTGACATGGCTCCGCAAGCCATTTTGGGACGATTCGCTTCTCGGGCTCCATGGTTCGAGAGGGAACCGGCTTGCTTCCTCCAATTCTCGAAGCACACTTGCCCCTATGATGCGCAAGATCACATGGGCCACCGGGCTCTTATCACCACTTCATCGGGTTTACCGTATTCACAACATCCTCCAAGCTCTACCTCGCCCCCGGTTGGGAAGTCCGACAAGGTCAAATGCTCCTCATCAAATTCTCCACCCGGTACATTACGCAAGCTGCTCCTGCTCATCAAGTACGGTATGCACATTACCCTTGTAGTCACGTTCCTCGGTGTGGTCAAGACACGTTCGGTCCCTCTTGTTACGATGCCTCAAACCTCATGTCTTCGGCGGCCTTTTGGATCCACACTCACCGCTCCACGGGTATCCACCCATTACGAGCCATATATCCTCATCTTCGGCAAGCTGCCGGGCCTTATGAGGAGGGTTACGGTCACGCTTTTAATGCTCAGACTGTCATCCCTCCCACCAGAGTACTTCCTACTGTGGTTTCATTTACTGATGCCAATCTTGTGGCGGTGTCGTGCAGTCCTAGTGTTCCTATTGACTCGTCCAATGGATTATTGAAAGAACCAATTAAGAAGGTAGAAGAAAAGCCTAGCAACAAGAGTATCGACGATCGCTCGACTCGGGCCATCTCACCATACCAATCTTGTGTATCTGACACGGATGAGTTTTACAAAAGGTCAAATCTCGACGATTACATCGATGATTACATCAAAAGGGTTCGTGCACGGGGAAGCACTACGGGTCGGAACATGTCTCACCGCTATAAACCTTACCCTTCCAACACGGCTGCAACATCCATCAAAGGAAAAAAGGCATTATGTACAAATGATGGCATCCAAAAGCAACCAAGAAATGGTGGTCCTCTAAGGCAACGAGAACATTTTGATGATTTTGGGATGCCCATGGGCTTAATTTTCAAGGGTTTAGTAAAGGAAGGCCTTTTGGAGCCTCTCAGGGACTACCATCCAAGGAGCTCAAATGCACCCCTAGACATGAGTAAGCACTGCGCCTTCCATAATCATTATGGCCATACGACCGATGACTGCACAGTCTTGAAGAGAGCGGTTCAAGGGTTAATCGAAGCGGGCAAGCTTGAGCGCCCCAATGGACCAAAAGCGAGGCAAACCACATTGAGAATGGTGACCAAGTCAATGACCAAATCTCGAATCAAAGAGCACTAAGAGTTCATTCTCCCCCAAAGGAGAAACCACATCCCAAGGGTTTGGGTGTTCCCTTAAGCAAAGTTTTAAAAATCTTGCTAAAGCAGGGTCTCCTCGAACCCATGAGAAACTATCAGCCCAAGGATCCCAAAATCCCTTTGGACACCACTAAGCATTGTGCTTTCCACCAGTATCACGGTCATATAACCGACAACTGCACAGCTTTGAGAAAGGCAATTCAGGGGTTAATTAAGAAGGGCAAACTCGAGCGCCTCAATGATCTCAACCACGCTTGATGATCATTTCCCAAACAACACGAATGTAAACATGATTGAGTTTTATGATTCAAGCTACGTGAATTCAATAGACTTTGGCAAGCCGGATGATTTAGTCGCAACAAATGTTGAGAATGGCTGGTTTGAGCGCCACAAGCATGTGACCATGGCAAAGCTGGATTTGGTGAAATGCTTTGAACTCTCGTCCTCCGATAAGTTCACGACTGACGCCAAGGGTAAATGGGATGATAATGATCTGATGAGAGATAAGGCAACCGTCAGGGCCGGTGAGCGATGAATTCCTTGAAGTTACCAAAGGCAAGCATAGTCTGTCAAATTTGCTTCCAACGCTGAAGGATAGAGACGTGGTCCAACAACAAAGAGTAGCTAGACTAGGGGCTACCCATCCTTTAATATTAAAACAGTCTTTTAGTCAACCTTCGTAGGATCCAGTACTTTCTTCGTTCAATCAAGTCCTTCTTGGACATTGTAGTTAATCTTAAATTTTCTATAAAAAAGAGTCTTCTTCTTTTCTTGCTAGACTTGAGACATTATTTGCACACCTACATTACATTTAATGAAATGGTTTTATTTTAAATGATCACTCGCATTGCCCAACAAATAATCTCTGGAAATGATTAAGATTTTAATTAATTGGAGCGAGAAAGTCAACTAATGCCCTCCCTATACACTTTCCTTACCTCACAAAGGCCTCCATCAAGCCATACACTTTCCAAAACATGTCCCCATCATCACCTTGACCAAGTCGACAACGGTGGCAGCATCAAAGAACAACAAAAGACCACTCAGCATCGGAAGATTGACCCCATGTCGACAAAAACCCGGGGGGCTTGCCTTCGCCCTCATGTGCTTCAAAAAAAAAAAAGAAAATCCAAGCAAAAGCTTGAAAAAAAAAAATCAAGCCAAGGATCGGACACACGCCAATCGAAACTTGACATATGGGCAAATTTAAAGCTCGAAGAGCGGAAGTTGTCGACTACAAGGGAACAGTCAAATACCCTTAAGTTGTATTCAAATTCTTTCTCCCCCAATGGAGGATGATGATCAAGAAGCAATGAAATCACGGAAGAAGCTGTCAAAAAATGACTTGTCAAGGAACATCTCAAGGCCCGTACCTTATCACTCAAGCTTCCCATCCGACCCTTTTTCACCAAATGGACCACAAATGTTCATACCCTTTCCCAAAGTCAAACACAGTTCAAGCCCGAACTACGGCGACCTGAGCTCCTTATATTAAGGGGAACGTAGGCAACCAGAAATGGTCCGGTCATAAACACATTCAAATCCCAGAAAATTCGGTCTCATCAATGGCCTCTCATGTGCACAATCTTTCTTCGCAATTCGCCAACTTAACCCTTGGTATTGGTCGACTTTCTCCTCATGATTAATCAAAATGTTTGTTCATATCGAGATTAGAGGTGTGAGTAACCCGAACATTAATAAAGGGTTTTAAGCAATCTTGTGATCATTTTGAATAAAACATGTTTTCAGATGTCTCGACAAGTCTTCTTTTTCCACATTATAGGAAAAATAGAGCTAAACACTAGTTTTCTGTCAGCAGGGGCTTCCATACACTTTTACAAACCTTTCTATACTTATGCTCTCTCAAAAGAGCCAAACCCAAAGCGAGTTCTTTTGTGCCTTCATCAAATGAGGCCAACAAATAATACAAATCGGGGATTCGTCCCCACTTTTCGAAAATATGCTCCTGCAGGTATACATTTCTAAATGGTCTTTCTTTTACATTTTCTTCCGGTTGACTATTTGACTAAAGAAAATAATAAAGTAAATATAGAAGGATGGGTTGCCTCTTTTGCTACATGACAATTCAATTTGCATTAGAGCTGCACTGTACTCTTTGAGGGAGGACTTTCGTCAAGCCATTTGTTTAGAGTGGAGCTTCTCTGGTCACGCCGGTTCTTCACTTTGCTACAAGATGGGTTGGGTATTTGTTTAGACTCATCTCAGTATCAGTCTGCAATGCCTACCAAGTTTGTGTCAGATTCACAATCATGAGACAAAGGCTCTACCAAGTCACTTCTTCAAAATCAAGACTTCGCAAACACATCTCTTCAGACCAAGGCCTCGCCAAGCAAAGTGAGATTTGATCCCCATGTTGGTCATGGGTTTGTCAAGTCTGAGTTCTTTAATGTCCAAGGTCGAGAACGGAATTTTAATCGAGAACCGAGGATTCATCATGGCTAATATTAAAATCCCTTGGACCAATCGAGAATGAGGTGTTGATGATCAATTTTGGAAGGTATCGGGAATTTTGGTTTGACGATTGCCCTCAACCGGCCAGATGGGACTTTCACGATAGAAGAGGAAAAGGATCCCCATCCCTATCTTGGCAGACAGGACTACCGTCGAATGCCACCACCTTCCTCACATGGAACCTCCACGGGCCACACTCTTCTCGGCTTTGTGAATCGAGTCATCCTTTCGGCCTCGGTCGGTATACATTCACGGATTCGATGCAGGACGATCGTTTGGGGAAACAAATTGAATTCAGTCCGATTTGGGACAGTATGGTGTGCCTCAATATAGTTGGGGTCAGCTCGGTATGTCGCAGCAGTTTGGTATGCCTCAGCAGCTTGGTATAGATCAGTCAGGGGCTTCTCAGTTACATCAGCTTGGTATGACTTCTCAGTTGGGTTTGGGACGGCGGTCCCATGGATCGGTTTGAACTTCTCGGCCCGGTAGTTTGGAATGCCTCGGCAGCAGCCCGGTTCAAGACGACCGAGTCCCGGCACCTCACAAGTCTCACAAGATCCCTTCATGACCGCCTTAACGGGACGGCAAACCCCAATCCCACTCTCGGTCGCCCGGACTACTCCCGAGGATGCCACCACCCGGCCTCCTATGGTTCTATCTCCTCGATCTTTGGGTCGGCCCGGCTCCCCAACTACGGACCCTTTGGATCCATGCACTTTGGCGACGAGACGAATCAGTTCGCAGTTCCTCAGTAGGAACAAAATCAGTACGGAATGTCTTCTCATGGTTAGGGGTACCTTGGAATGCCACAGCAAATTGGGATCCCGTCTCAGTTCAGAAATGATCAAGTCGAACCTTCACAACAACAGTTTAGAGTTCCGCAGCAACAGTTTGGGATGCCACCGCGGTTTGGTTCGGGACAACGAGAATGATGCTAGTTCGGTGCTCCTAACATAGCTTCCACAAACCCATTCTCACTCGGGGATCAATGGGCAGCGGGCCCCCAATCCGGTCTCATCGAATCACCGGACCACGGTATCCTCCCGGGTATACACCTTCACCTGACTAGCGTGCATGCGGTTCAACAACAAGGGTCACAACCCGTATTTAAGTTTCATGGAAGCTCTAGCTACCGGCCACCTCAGTCTACCACCACCCTCTTTGCCAATTGGAAGTTAACTTGAAGCAAACGCGGCTTTGGGTTCTATCCCTTTGACCGAGGCTCTACTCACACTCCCGGGGTAATTCGGGCCAAGGACAGGTTTTCACCCACATCCCCGGATCGGCCGTTCCCTCCACCAGTCTGCCGCCAGTGGTAGCTCCTCTCTCTAGCTCAGTCGCCGGCTTGAACACTCTGGTTCCACCACCGGACCCTCATCTGGTTTTGGTTCATGGAACAACATAAGGAATTGAAAGCGCGGATTCTTGCCAATTGACCGCTAAGAAATGCGCCTTCCGGCCTACGGACCAGGACTCCATTGTTCCCTGCCCCACAAATTCGTGATGCTGGACCTCTTTGATGGGGACTGCATGCCCGAAGACTCATACGGACACGTATACCTTGGCAATGAAGGCGAAAGGGTGCACCAATCAGCGGTTGGGCGACTATTTCGATCTCTCTTTGAAATCCGGTGCTTTAAAATGGTTCTTCCGCTTAAAACCCGAGACGGGGCTACATGGGACCAGTCACGGTGCCTTTACGAGCAGAAGCATAAAGCTAATTTGGAGTGGAAAACAAATAGAGGATTGACACAGCAGACAACGGTGCGGCGTTCCAAGGAGAATATCGGTGACTTTTACAAGCATTGAAACCTCAAGTTGAGTAAAATGACCAACCCTCCTTCTAATGAGGAACAATTGGACATCTTTCAATCATGCTGGAAGCCTCATTTGAGAAAAGTCCCTCGATAACTTCCCTATCCGGATACGCATGCGACAGTCGGTTACGGGGCTAAAGTTTCCGCCCCTAACTCGATCTGTCCTACCCAAAAGGCAAGGAAGCAATTAACTATGCGGGCCAGGATTGCAACAATGCCACTCCTCTCGTGCCAAGGAAAGGTGATGTGCCCAAGCCGCGGAGCCTTAAGCCCGAAGATTTCGGAATGCCTCTGACCAAAGTCTTTCAAGGACTTGTGAAGAAAGGTCTGACCAGACCTTTGGACAACCATCGGCCCGTGGATCCCGATAGACACAACTAAACTCTGTGCTTCCCACTAGTATCATGGGCACGAAGAAGGGCGGTGTGAGGGCGATCGAAAAGGATACCCCGAGGGCCCAACACGGTCAACAATCCATTCCCTAATAAAAACCATAGGGTGAATATGATTGACGCCATGAACAAGCCAAGTGCCACTATGGCTAACAGTTCCCATATGGAAGACACCCTTTGAAGGGAGGATTCTATTTGCATAGTTGTTATCAAAGATGGATTTCTCACTCCATGATGTAATGTTGCAATGAGTCTGGGGTCACATCAACTTTACCTCGAGGTCTCTCACGTTGATCGATCGGCTTGATACTTCATCGGTATGTCGGTTTACGGTCAAACCTTTGGTGGACCCTGTAGTGACGCTACGTCGAACACAGGGCTTCATCAAAAAAAAACACGTGGCCTTCGCCATGTCTCTTCCACGGAATGGGGCTTTAGCAAGTCACACCTATCTTCGGAAGAAAGGCCTAGTCACCTCAACAACTATCTTGGAGTTTCGGCTTTAGAACTTGGTATATGGCAACTCCTGCATCATCAAAGGTTGAGAACCGGGAATCTCCTCATATCGGCATCTCGCCAAGTCATGTCAAGTCACAACTAACCCAAGCAAAAGAGGGTTCATTCATGATCAACATACTTTGATTCTAGAGCACTGTCCAGCATCGGCTTCAAATGACCAAGGCCGAAAAGAAATTTCAATCGAGACCCGGATTCAAATCCAACTTCATCCCAAGATCAAAATTGACCTCATCAATGACATGCAATTCAGTCCCAAACGAGTCCACAACATGCATACAAACCTCTCACCACATGCATCCCCACAAAAATTTCCCCGGTGGCTCATGTAGCATGCAAAACATGAATCAACAAAAAAAAAAAAAACCTAAGCGATCGCGAATCATTTTAGTTCCATGCATGCATCCATCATCATGAATGTCATATGTGCATTTGTCCCTCTACTAACAAATGTAGCAATTCAAGCACGAAAGACCAGTTTTCCATCACTACCTGAAGCCTCTCCCGCGGCGAGAATGGTCTCCAGCCCAGCTTGATCAAGGCGACCTCCAATGTCCTTGGAAATGGATGAAGACGACCTCCGACGCATCTACAATTTGGCAAAGATAGCCCCCATTGCCTATGCTTGCTTGCTCAAAGACAAGTTCCGGCGTACGCAACT
>JAFEMH010006201.1:0-132089 GCA_022495995.1 Adenophora triphylla var. japonica | reverse complement strand
TTCAAATTGTTGTTTATGATCACCAACAAGTCAATTGATCATCTTTATGAACTGGGTTCTCATAAAAATATGATTTTGACTTGGTCAACCAATCATTTTCATTGCCTCTGTTAAACCTTTTCTTATTAAACACATCGCTAAAACAAGCATCACTTGAGGATTAATTGGTTAATTTTGATTAGATTAGATGGCTCAGGAACACGATTAATTTTTATGTCGGGTGTAGGTTGGGATTGTGGGACGTTGGCTGACGAAGATGGGTTAACGGGTGTTATTTCATTTAACGGATATTAACCCATCATCGAAATGTTAACTTTTGTTAATGTTCATTTTTTATATTAGAAATTGCAATATTTTAAAAAACTAATAAAAGTACATTATATTTTTTTGGCACTAAGGAGTACGTTGTTTTATTTGATACAAATAGGTAAAGTATGTTATCTTTAAGAGTAATTTTCCCCTAAATTTATTGCTCAAAGTACCTTCGTAATAACAATAAAAAAATGGGAAGATCATTTCGTGATGGAGGGAGTACATGAACTGTAAACAATACTCTTCCCTTCTCCGGATCCCCTCTCAGTAGGTTTAGTTTATAGTAGTCTGTTGCCTATGAAAAGGGAAGGTGATTGGAATTATTGAGCTGGAACTGGAATATTTCATGTCGATCTAGTACATTAAACCATGTTGTGTTTTTGGAGGTATCTTCCAAAATAGTACTATCTTTATGTTGCGGAATGAGTGTCCATTTTCAAAAAATCTTGTTTCACAATGAGTGTCAATTCCAAAAGCTTGTTCAAAAATGAGTGTCTATTTTCACAAAAAGCCTGTTCCAAAACGAGTGTCCATTTTCAAATGAAGTTACTTCTTTCACCATGTCCATATCTGCAATATCAATTATATAAAGTGGACATTAAGGGCAATTAATATTAGGTACTTATGCTGCTAACAGTGCTTAAAAATCAACTTCCTTATGGGATGGACATAGTAACATATTAATCTGCGCAGGTTCCTTTATAGTGCATTTTTTCAAAATATAAATTAAAATCATTTACATGTTGTTTGCTGCTCACTGATTGTTTTCGTTTATGCCTGAATTAGGTTTGGGTTTCAGGTTTCTCTGCCGCTTTCTTAAAAAGCATAGTGTTGCAACACAAGGATTTACTGTCCCCGATGATTCAGGACGATCCAAATCTCCTAAACCAGCAATAACTGAAGCAGCACTTCGACTAGTGCTAGAGAAGCTTGATGATTGCCAAAAGGTCAAAACAGCCCAAACTAAGCGTTGAATGCTCCGGCGATTGCAAGGCCTGAAAATAAGAGAAAACACGTGAACTAAGCCGGGGCGGATCCGGCTAAAGGCCCTCCGGCGTGAGAGTAAGTTCACGGTTGATATTAGAGAAATCAAATTGACAGAGTTTCTCCAATGTAAAAAGTAACGTACCGAATAATGAGCCATGGGGCTTGTATTTATAGGATTGGATTAATAGAATCCATGTTGGAATGAACTTAGAAGAGATAAGATATAACTCTAATAGAATTATATCTCGTTAAGGAGTCATTGTTTGACTTGAATTGATGTTGATAAGTATAATCCCGATTGGATAATGATTGTATAATCCTTGTTGAATAAGGATTGTAATCTAGCCGAACGCCGAGGAAGGCAAATGTTTTTCCTCGGCCTTTGGGCAACAGGCCGAGGAGAACGATCCCGCTTCCTCGTCACTTGATGAATGGCCGACATGAAAATATGCCGGGAGAATACTTTGTTTCCTGCAATTGGTGACATGCCGAGCAAAGGACTTTTCTCTCCTCGGTAATTGAGACAGCCGGCCCAAGAATGGCAACATAAGACCAAGGTAAATGTTCCTCAAGCATACGAGGAAGATAATGCTCGGCCCTAATACTTGATGAATATATAATATCCATGGCCCAATATAGTTGGGCCTGTGTTCGGGCAAGCCCATGTTCGTAGCTCGGTTTATACCGTTCACTGGCCCCCAACTTTCTAGCTCGGCTTAGACGAGTAGAAAGTTAGCTCGTCCTCGGCATGATGGGATACGAACAGTTTTACACGCGTCATTGCGGGTATCCGACGGTTACTATTCGATGATGACATGGGGCCCCCAGCCTTGTCATGCCTCAATAACCGTAATTAGCATTAAATGTCGGGGGCGTATTGTCCGGGTTGTCACTTTACCCACGGGTTAACCCGGTTAAGGAGGTATAAAAATCAAAATCCTTTCATTTCAAATCTTTACAAACCCCGTTCGAGAGCAAAGGCGAAAGAGATCTCCGCGAACACAAAGCAATCTTCAAACCCAGCTCCCTAGCGAGCTTGATTTTTCCGGCAAGTTGCTTTCGCATTGATTCCATTCATTCTTGCAAACTCAGTATGAAATTTCTCCTTTTCTTACAACTTCCTTTCATGTTCCAAATAGCTTAGGTTTAGAGTGATTTTGTCCATGCCAAGAACCGCCATTGTTGAAGAATGGAGCTTTTCTTCATGAATTTTTGTTTTAAACTCTCAAACTTCAAGTCTTTGATTCTCTTTGCATTTTGTATGAATTTTCTTGGATATTGAATGAACTCCCTTTAATCTTTGATTCCCTTAGAAATGGCTCGTTCTTGGGACCATTCCCCGATTCCGTTATGGATACCACACCGGTAATCTAAGGGTATATCGGCGAGAGAGAGGTCCATGGTTGATGCCGCACTTGGATGACATAAGCAAGCTTGAGGGGTTATGGCCGATCCCGTTTATTCATCCAATACCTGCATTCCACAAGAATAGATAGGATCGATTCTCGGGTCACCAAACATTATAGTTTTTGAGGATAGGGCTCAAATGGCGGAGCACATCGAACCGTTTCTACCCGGCCTCCGACCGCGAAATGCGTGAGCGTCCGAGAGGTACGGCTCCCTCCTCGGCCTTATGAAATGACGAGGAGGGAAATCTTCCTTCCTCGGCCTTTATGAAATGACGAGGAGGGAAATCTTCCTTCCTCGGCCTTATGAAATGACGAGGAGGGGAATCTTCCCCGTCCTAAATCGCCCTCGACGAGGTAAATAACTTTGTCTCCTCGTCTTTATGCGTATATGACGGGAAGAGAAGGAGAACCCTCCTCGTCTACTCGTATAGTTAACGCCTTCATTGAGGGGCGCAAGCCGATGCCCGCCTAGTCCGAAGAAGGAGGCCGAGGAGAAGGTAGCCGAGGAAAGCAAGTGGAGAGGACACCAAAGCCTGGGGATCCCATGATTGGAAAAATTGTACTCCAAGTACAAGGTGAACCGGGATGAGTACAAGTTAACTTATATGGGCAAGATTGAGCCGAAGACGGAGAAGGAGGAGACGGACTTCTACTACAACCAAGAAGAACGAGCCTTCCAGATATTGATAAACTTATGGAGGAAGAAGGCCTCAATGTAAACGCAGCTGAGGAAAAGACTCTCCAATGAACGCCCATCCAACCGTTGGATCCTCGTATACTGGACGGATCACTACCAAGGAAAGAAGCGGAGCCGGAGTTGTACTAGCAAGCCTTAAGGAGAGTATACTATACAAGATGCCATCCGCTTCAAGTTTCCTCGCTCTCTAACAACCTAAGCCGAATACGAGGCTCTCATATTTGGGCATCGAGTTGGCTCCTTCTACGGAGCAACTAAGGTGGCGTGTCGTGACTCTCGCCTTGTTGTCAAACAAATAAAGGGAGAATATAACACTCAAGATGTCACCCTTGCCAAGTATAGAGACTCGGTCCTGGATATGACGAAGAAAAATGGAATTTTTCGAGCTCAAGCGTATAGGAAGGGAAGACAAACTCCGTCGCAGACGTTCTCTCCAAACTAGCCACCATGGACGTGTCTCCTTCGCAGACCAACCCATATGTAGTTTATGCCGAGGAACCCGCGCACGAAAGATTACTGTGCTTCTCCAAGTCATGCTTCCGGGACGAGGAAGAGAGATGCCGGATCGATGACTCACATCGAATACATCGAGAAGGAGAAACTCCCGTAAGATGAGGCTCGAGCCAAGCTTATTAAGAAGAGGTCTCCAAGATTTGTGGCGATGAACGGAGTCCTCTACCGAAGATCTTTCACGAAGCCCCGCTAAGGTGTGTCTATCCCAAGGAAACCGAGAACCTCCGGCGTAAGTACATGAAGGTGTTTCGCGGCGGACACCTGGGGCCGAACCTTAGCCGACAAAATCATATCGCTAGGGTTACTACCGGCCAAACCTAAGGGAAGACGCGCACGCCTATGTTCGAAAATGTGACAAATGCCAAAGGTTCTCCGACATTCCAAGACTACCTCGTTAGCCGAGCAAACACTCGTAATACCTACGTGGCCATTTGATATGTGGGGGATCGACTTCACTGGACCCTTCCCACCCGCCCGTGGTAATTGCAAGTACGTGATAGTGAGGCCGTTGATTACTTCTCCAAGTGGATAGAAGCCAAGGCATTGGCCAAGATAACTAAGAGAACGCGATCAACTTTGTTCATGACAACATCTCGTGCAGATTCGGGCCTTCCGCATACAATTGTTTTCGACCATGGACTCCAATTTCCCCACGGCATTTACAAATGCACTGGGGAGAGTCAGCACGCCATGCAAAATCTTCGCCAGAAGGCATCTTAAGGTAACGGGTCAAGCGTGCCGCCAACAACCGGGTCCTAACCGCCCTCACCAAGAATCTTGAAGGTCGCGAGGGTAGATGGTTGGACGAACTTCCCCTAGCTTTATGCGGCTGTTCGCACAACCACCCTGGGGCCAACCGGGAAACCCCATTCGCACTAACCTTCGGTTCCTCGGGTGCTTATGGCACCAGCAGAGATGGCCATCCCTACAAAAAGAAGGAACTCCCATTATGATGAGCAAGTCAACAAGGTCAATAGGCCTTAGACCCTGGACCTCGATAGATGAAAAACGACTAGCCGCGCAGTTGCATTTGAGGACGGTGAATTGCAAGCAAAGGACCAAGGCATATCACGACAAGAGGGTCATCAAAAGAGTATTCCAAGTTGGCGATTGGGTACTTAGAAAGATCAAGCCACCGGTCGGAAGGCGTAATGCAATGCTCTCCCCAAATTGGGAAGGTCCCTATATCATCACTCAAGTCATCCGAGAAGGGACCTACAGCAGACGAGGACCAAGGAGGGGAAGGATCTCAAGCATCCATGGCATTCCACAACCTTAGAAAATATTATCACTAGTCTAGTTTATTTTGCAACAGATTAGCTCTTTATTTTCTCGTCTTTTTATTTTCGGTCTTTTGTTTTCTTTTTGTCTTTTAGTTGATAGGATTGCAGGCTTTCTATGTGTAATCGCATTTCGCTCTACGAAAGCGCTCCAACATGCAAAGCAACTATCAGCCCTCTTCACCCCAAAGACCTAAGATGAGGACATTACTCCGACTCTCCGATACACAATGCCCAAGACCAAGGATCCTCCTTGGCCCGATGTGAAAGCATTACACGCCTGCCAATAAGACCAAGGACCACCTCGGCCTGATGGCTTACCAACAGCCAAGACCAAGGATCCTCCTTGGCCTGATGGCTTACCAACAGCCAAGACCAAGGATCTTCCTTGGCCTGATGGCTTACCAACTGCCAAGACCAAGGACCTTCCTTGGCCTGATGGCTTAACACCTGCCAAGACCAAGGGTCCCCTCGTCCGACGGCTTACACAACCGCCAAGACCAAGGATTTTCCTTGGCCTCGATGGCTTAACACAGCCCAAGACCAAGGGACCACCTTGGCCTCGATGGCTTACAACACATCCTCAAGCCAAGGGTCCACCTTGACTCAGATACCAAGCGTGCCCTGACCAAGGAACCTCCTTGGCCCCGATGGCTTACAATACACTTCCACTAAGGGTCCACCTTGAATTAGGAGACTACCGCACCAAGACCGAGGACTTTCCTGGCCTAATGGCTTGATAAACTCTCCTACCATGAATCTACTCGATCTCAAAGGATTACAACACTTTACACTGTACTAGAGACCCTCCCTCGCCTAAAAACTAAAGAGCATAGTTAAAGCCGAGGAGTATTTCCTGGTCTAACCACTTTGCCCAACATCCGGGAGCAAGGAACCTTCCCCGGATCTTGGCTTCTTAAGTCTAGTGTCGGCCTAGCATACAAGAATATGAGCAATGGAAATAACACGAATCATGACAAAAGGATTTTCATTAATATTCAAAACATTACAAAAGTCCTACTATCTATTACAAAAACAAAGGAAAAAAAGCTATCCTAAGATTGGTGCATCGTCATCAAAAGGTCTTGCCCAAATCTGGGGCCTTCAAAGGATAGCGCCTAGGGAGGAAGGACCGTTTGTCTGCTGGAGGCATTATTTTCCTCGGTCCTCCTTCCACCTCGGCCTCTATGTCCTCGTGCTCTTCGGCGGTCTGATCGCCCTCCACTGTGTCTTTAATATTGGCGGGGACAATGTATCCGGCTTCCACACTTCCCGCAAGTACGGGGCATCCTCGCAGCCCATCGCCCTCCAAGTTGCTTTCTTTCTAATAGGGGACCAAGTGATGGAGAGCCCCGACTTCCTCGGCATATTGATCCCCGCAAATTAGCCGGGCAATCTTGTTGATGTCCAGACCGCAGGAAGGGATCAGCCCAAAATGCTCCGGCCAAGTGGAGATAGCCATCTTCAAACATGGTGGCCGTCCGCTCGTCCACGGCCTCCCGAAAGACCGAGCTAGATACCACAAAGATCCTTGAATGCCGGCTCTCCTTGAAGCGCGCACGCCCTCGTTTTCTTTGGGCAGAAGGGCAGCCTCCACCCTTGGTATTTGGCCTCGCCTTCCTCGGCCTTTGCCCGAAGCTCGGCCTTATCCGTAAGAGCTTTGGTCAACTCCTCTCCTTTAAGCCGGAGATGCTCCTCGACCTTGGCCTTCTCTCCTCGGCCTTGGCCTTCCCTTCCTCGGCCCTCTTCACCTCGCCTTCCACCTTCGCCTTGCTGCCTCAAGCTCGGCATCTTCGCTTTCAAGTTTAACCAAGGAAGACTTCTCGTAATCGCTTTTGCCGTGGCCGCCTTGGCCTCATTCATGCGTCTCGGTCTTCTTCTTGGCCAAAACATTTTCATACGCCGTGATGTAAGCCAAATCAAAGAAAGTTCAATATCATATTAGAAGTATACATCTCTCAAAATCACGATCAACGATAAGGAAAGGATATTCACCTCGTAATTAAGAGCCCTTTGCGACAAAGCAAGGCATCATCGCTGGGAGCCTCTCGACAAGAGCATCATAGGTATCCTCGTCCATAGATCTCTCGAACCGGGGCTCGCCTAATCGTACTAAGGGCCCTGTCCTAGCTTGCGCAGGAATTCCTTTGAGCCGAGGAACGTTGATGGCTATGCTCTGGCCACCTCGTCTACCCGCTCAATAGTCTTAATATTTTGGATGGTTAAAAACTCAAGAGTGAGGAGGAGCTCCTCAACATGGGGAGCCCAACGTGGGGGAGCCCCACCAACATTAGCCTTCTTAGTTACAGTGCTCCTGGGCACATCTGAAGCTCTGGGCTCTTTGGAGCCAGATTTCCGAGCAACGAGGCGGCTTTCCTCGGCTCCCGCCTCCTGGGCACCCGCAGAAAGGTCACCCAAGTCACCAGCCATGTGGTTCAACTTGATCCTCGGATGCCTGCGGGCCCCCGGAATTAATATCCCGATGCACTTTGAGGGGCAGGGGCTTATCACCCCGGACACCGAGCAAAGAAGTTACGAGCATTGGCCTCTCCTGCCCTTCCTCTCCACTCAAAGCGCACTTCTTGCTCTGCCTTTCTCTTACGCTTGATCAGCCTCCCCGGGGACTTTAGTCTTCTCCATTTCAAGCGGGCCGCTCTTTTCCTCGGCCGTTAAATCTCAGCAAAGACAAGGAAGAAATGGTCAAGTACGCAGCAAAAGAATTCAAGGCTTCAAGTACGAGCAAAGAATTCAAGGTCAAGTACTTCATAAAATAATTTGACATGCAAAAATCACAAGGGTCCAAGACAAATGTTTACATTTGCCAACAATGTTAGGTTCCTCCTGCACATTGATTACGGTGGACGCTCTTCATGGCACCCGATACAATCTTCATGGAATACTAAGCTTCTGGGTACGTATTGTCCAATCATTGAAACGTACGTCCTCTCTTGACATTGACCATAAGGCAGCTACCCCCGTCCCCGCGGTTCCCCGGCATTAATCCTCTCCGCCTCCTCGGATATAAAAATGATCCGAGGATTCAAACTTGCTTCTACCCAATCCAGACCCGGCTACCTATCTGGCAAACTCTTCTTAGACGCTTTGATCAAAGCTTTGGGTCCACTCATATTGTCGTGGGACAACCAAGGAAGATGTTGGGTCATCACAAGGAGATCGGAACTCCCACAACCTTGCCTTGGCGGCTTCTCAACTCTGATAATACGTGATGATCCCACTGGAACTTTACTAGACATGGGGAGGAGCAATTTTGGTTTTCCTATTGGCACTCCTGTGAATTACTACGCACCTATTGTTCCTTTGATGACTTGGATAATGTAGAAATCGACGAAGTTGCTCTACCATGGCTCGGCTCATAGCCTAAACTACGGCAGCAGGATGCATGAAGCTAACCAAAGACCCTAGTGCCTATTGCCTCTAGCATGGCTTGGGCACCGCTTACATCGCTCCAAAAATTCGCAGTATGAAGGGGTCCAGAGGAAGACGAAGCCCCGTTGGAACCGTTTATAATAGAAGTGGACATAATCTTGGTTGTAGTAGAAGTCCGTCTCCTCCTTCTCCGTCTTCGGCTCAATCTTGCCCATATAAGTTAACTTGTACTCATCCCGGTTCACCTTGTACTTGGAGTACAATTTTTCAATCATGGGATCCCCAGGCTTTGGTGTCCTCTCCACTTGCTTTCCTCGGCTACCTTCTCCTCGGCCTCCCCTTCTTCGGACTAGGCGGGCATCAGCTTGCGCCCCCTCAATGAAGGCGTTAACTATCTGAGTAGACGAGGAGGGTTCTCCTTCTCTTCCCGTCATATTTCGCATAAAGACGAGGAGACAAAGTTATTTACCTCTGCCAAGGGCTGATTTAGGACGGGGAAGGAAGATTCCCTCCTCGTCATTTCATAAGGCCGAGGAAGGAAGATTTCCCTCCTCGTCATTTCATAAAGCCGAGGAAGGAAGATTTCCTCCCTCGTCATTTCATAAGGCCGAGGAGGGAGCCAGGGCCTCTCAGACGCTCACGCATTTCGCGGTCGGAGGCCGGGTAGAACAGTCAGCCGATGTGCTCCACCATTTGAGCCCTATCCTCAAACACTATAATGTTTGGTGACCCGTAATCGATCCTATCTATTCTTGTGGAATCCGGGTATTGATGAATAAACGGGATCGGCCATAACCTCAACCGCTTGCTTATGTCATCCAAGTGCAAGATCAACCATGGACCTCTCTCGCCGATATACCCTTAGATTACCAAAGGTGGTATCCATAACGGAATCGAGGGAATGGTCCCAAGAACGAGCCATTTCTAAGGGGAATCAAAGATTAAAGGGGGAGTTCATTCAATATCCAAGAAAATTCATACAAAATGCAAAGAGAATCAAAGACTTGAAGTTTGAGAGTTTAAAACAAAATTTATGAAGAAAAGCTCCATTCTTCAACAATGGCGGTTCTTGGCATGGCCAAAATCACTCCTAAACCCTAGAAAACGCTGGAACATGAAAGGAAGTTGTAAGAAAAGGAGAAATTTCATACCTGAGTTTGCAAGAATGGAATCAATGTAGAAAGCAACTTCGCCGGAAAAATCAAGCTCGCTGAAACTGGGTTTGAAGATTGGCCGTGTTCGCCGGAGATCTCTTTCGCCTTGCTCTCGAACAGGGGGTTTGTAAAGATTTGAAATGAAAGGATTTTGATTTTTATACCTCCTTAACCCGGGTTAACCTAGCCGGGTAAAGTGACAACCTGCATAATACGCCCCAACATTTAATGCTAATTACAGTTATTGAGGCATGACAAGACTGGGGGGCCCCATGTCATCATCAGAATAGTAACCGTCAGATACCCACCAATGACGCGTGTAAAACCTGTTCGTATCCCATATGCCGAGGACGAGCTAACTTTCTACTCGTCTGCCGAGCTAGAAAGTTGGGGCCATCTGAACGGTATAAACCGAGCTACGAACATGGGCTTGCTCAACTCCTGGCCCAACTATATTGGGCCATGGATATTATATATTCATCAAGTATTAGGGCCGAGCATTATCTTCCTCGTATGCCGAGGAACATTTACCTTGGTCTTATGTTGCCATTCTTGGGCCGGCCTGTCTCAATTACCGAGGAGAGAAAAGTCCTTTGCTCGGCATGTCACCAATTACCGAGGAAACAAAAGTATTCTCCCCGGCATATTTTCATGTCGGCCATTCATCAAGTGACGAGGAAGCAGGATCCTTCTCCTCGGCCTATTTGCCAAAGGCCGAGGAAAAACATTTGCCTTCCTCGGCGTTCCGGCTAGCAAGCCATAATCCTTATTCAACAAGGATTATACAATCATTATCCAATCAGGATTATACTTATCAACATCAATTCAAGTCAAACAATGACTCCTTAACAGATATAATTCTATTAGAGTTATATCTTATCTCTTTACAAGTTCATTCCAACATGGATTCTTTCAATCCAATCCTATAAATACAAGCCCCATGGCTCATTATTAGGTACGTTACTTTTTACATTGGGGAAACTCTGTCAATTTGATTTCTCTAATATCAACCGTGAACTTACTCTCACGCCGGAGGGCCTTTAGCCGGATCCGCCCGGCTTAGTTTACGTGTTTTCTCTTATTTTCAGTGCCTTGCAATCGCCGGAGCATTCGACGCTTGGATTTGGGCTGTTTTGACGATTTTGGCATCATCAAGCTTCTCTAGCACTAGTAGAAGTGCTGCTTCAGCTTATTGCTAGGTTTAGGAGATTTGGATCGTCCTGAATCATCGGGGACAGTAAATCCTTGTGTTGCAACACTATGCTTTTTTAAGAAAGCGGCAGAGAAACCTGAAACCCAAACCTAATTCAGGCATAAAACAAAAACAATCAGTGAGCAGCAAACAAACATGTAAATGATTTTTAATTTATATTTTTGAAAATGCACTATAAAGGAACCTGCGCAGATTAATATGTTACTATGTCCATCCCATAAGGAAGTTGATTTTTAAGCACACTGTTAGCAGCATAAGTACCTAATATTAATTGCCCTTAATGTCCACTTTATATAATTGATATTGCAGATATGGACATGGTGAAAGAAGTAATCTCATTTGAAAATGGACACTCGTTTTGGAACAGGCTTTTTGTGAAAATAGACACTCATTTTGGAACAAGCTTTTTGGAATTGACACTCATTGCCAGAAACAAGATTTTTGAAAATGGACACTCATTCCGCAACAAAAGATATTACTATTTTTTGGAAGATACCTCCAAAAACACAACATGGTTTAATGTACTAGATCGACATGAAATATTCCAGTTCCAGCTCAATAATTCCAATCACCTTCCCTTTCATAGGCAACAGACTACTATAAACTAAAACCTACTGAGAGGGGATCCGGGAGAAGGGAAGAGTATTGTTTACAGTTCATGTACTCCCTCCATCACGAATTGATCTTCCCATTTTTTTATTGTTATTACGAAGGTACTTTGAGCAATAAATTTAGGGGAAAATTACTCTTAAAGGTAACATACTTTACCTCTTTGTATCAAATAAAACAACGTATCTCTCTTAGTGCCAAAAAAATATAATGTACTTTTATTAGTTTTTTAAAATATTGCAATTTCTAATATAAAAATGAACATTAACAAAAGTTAACATTTCGATGATGGGTTAATATCCGCAATGAAATAACACCCGTTAACTCCATCCTCGCCAGCCAACGTCCCACAATCCCAACCTACACCCGACAAAAAAATTAATCGTGTTCCTGAGCCATCTAATCTAATCAAAATTAACCAATTAATCCTCAAGTGATGCTTGTTTTAGCGATGTGTTTAATAAGAAAAGGTTTAACAGAGGCAATGAAAATGATTGGTTGACCAAGTCAAAATCATATTTTTAAGAGAACCCAGTTCATAAAGATGATCAATTGACTTGTTGGTGATCATAAACAACAATTTGAAAGAAAAAAAATAAAATCTGATCGATTTGGGAGAAGAAGCTATTTCGATGGGTCGATCAATGAACATTCAAGTGGGTCAATCAATAAACTTTCAAACGTCTCTGCAGACATCGGCTCGCATGCACAAAGGAGTGTACACAGGTCATAAAGGGCTCGTGAATGGGCATAGAAATAAAGGCCAAACTCGGTAGACTTTGTTCGTGCAACAATTTTGACATAATTTCTCTGTGTGTTGCATCAATTTGTGGATTTCATTTAATGAAATTAGGTTATATACAATTCATTAAGATGATTTGCAGTATTGAAGAATTAACTTGAACGGTGCAATTGTGCGAATGGTTGTTTTTTTCTAATCGATTGAATAGATGTGTAGGACATTTTTGTGGTGGTTAGTTTGATATGGGGGTGGCTGGAGTTGAAGATGAAGATTAGAACGGGACTAATGGAAAGTTAGTTTTTACATCAACATTTTGTTAAAAAAGAAACGTAAAATCTAGGGAGAAACGCGTTTCTCCATAAGTTATGGAGAAACGGGTTACGGGTATCCAGAAGCTATTGAAAGGATATCCGTAAACTTTTTGTATTGGCCATGACCTTGTCCCATGGTTACTTCGGATATCGGTCTCAAAGGTTCGGATATCCGTAACCCTTGAAAGGATATCCGAAGCTTATGAAAGTGATATCCGAAACCTTTCAAAATGATATCCGAAACTTTCAAAATGTTTACGGATATTCATTTGATTGTTTCGGATATACATTTGAAGGTTTCGGATATCCAAAACCTTCAATAAGCATTTTCTGGTCTTGGCCTTGGATTTGGCTTCAAATATGTTTCTCGGATATTCATTTGATGGTTTCGGATATACATTTGAAGGTTTCTCGGATATCCGTAAAACCTTCAATAAGCAATTTGTGGTCTTGGCCTTGGATTTGGCTTCAAATCTATTTTTTCTGGATATCCGCCCAAAGGCTTCTCGATATCCGTTCCAAAGCTTCTGGATATCCAGAACCCTTTGAGACTGATATCCAGAAATTTTCTTCTGGTTATCAAACGTATAGCTTCTGGCTATTAAAAACGCGTTTCTCCATAGTTATGGAGAAACGCGTTTCTCAGCAGACCTACTCAAAAAGAAATTGGTTGCATTATTTGAAAACTACTTAAAAAGTATGTTGCATTTTTTTAAACACCAAGTAATACTATGTTTCATTATTTGATACAAATCGCTAAAGTACGTTTCATATATTGGTCGTTTGGCCTTAGATTTAGGTGAGTATAATTATCCTAATGAAAAATTAAAACTTGTTATTTATACACCATTATGAATATTATCAATAACAATTTTTAAATGTTCATTAGGATAATAAAATTAACCTAAAATAACTGCTCAAACTACCTTCTTAGTAGTAACAACAACAAAAGTGGAAAGATCATTTGGGATGGAGGGAGTACCTAAAGAGTACCCACAAAAGAATAAGGCTATATAATAAGCAGCAAATCTCTCAAACTATAAAGGAATAATATGCTTTAAAAATCCATAAAGAACTCCTCATGAAATAACTTTGCTCCCATGTCAAAACTGGTTGGACTAAGTCTTGTGGCGATTGAGTACGGGATCAATTTTGGCCTTTGTACATATAGGTGTGCGGTCAACAGCCAATGAGGCCTTCGTGCATCATTAGGTTTGTGACCGTGCGCTGGCATCCTTGCGGGCATGCGGTCTGCGATCACGAGGGGATCACCACGCACAGCACATTTAAGACCGCGTGCTGGCATTCACTTTTTTTTTTTTTTTGGCATTCACTTCTGCAGCTTCGATAGTGAGGATATCACTTTCATGTTTTTCTAAGTAACAATAGTATGCAAAAAAATAATGTCTTGGTTTTGATACATTTGTTACCTCTATCATCCTTTTTACAATACAAAGATTAAAAATAATACTTTCTAAGGTGATCGCTATTACAAGCATTTTTAAGGTTTTTTCCTTTTTCTGTCCGTAGCTTGTAGGTTCCTTATTTAATAATTTGGGTAACTTGATACGGGCCTTCCCATTTTAGGGAGAGTTTATGAAAGCCGGGGTGGTCCCTTGTACCTTAATATTTTTTAATACCCAATCTCTTACTGAGAAGCTTATTTTGCTAACTCTTTTGTCAAGATGCTTTTTGGCCTTTTGCTTGTATTTAACCATTTTTTTCCCTTGCCCGCATTCTCTTCCCTCGAGATCATCTAGATCGCCCTTCTAGCGGCCTCATTTCGTGTCTCATCGAAGTAAGTGACTATGTAGGAAGGGAGGGCTACTTCTAATGGGGTTACTGATTCTGAGCCATAAATGAGCGAGAAAGGAGTTTCTCCGGTTGAATTTCTGATAGTGGTGCGGACTACCCATAGCGCGGTCTGGAGCTCGTCTAACCAGTGTCCTCCTCGTCCTTCTAAATTTTTCTTTAGTGCAGTAAGGACTAACTTTTTCGCGGCATAAGCCTGACCGTTTCCTTGAGGATAGTCTACTGCTGACTGGCGGTGTTGGACTTTCATTCTTTCGCATTCAGCTGTGAATTTTGCTGCAAACTGAGTGCCATTGTCCGAAACTATTGCTTTTGGTATTCCAAATCGACACCATATGTGATCGTGGACGAAATTGACGACATTTTCCTCGGAGATAGTAGCCAAGGCTTTGGCTTCTGTCCATTTTGTGAAATAATCTACGGCCACTACTACGTATTTGATGCTTCCTCTAGCGGTTGAGAACGTCCTATTAGATCAATCCCCCAAGTATCAAACGGCCATGATGGTATAACCAAAGTTTGCTCTGTTGATAGAAGTGTAGGGATGTCCGCAAACCGCTGGCACTTGTCATATTTTCTTACGTATTCCTCAGCGTCCTTTCTCATGGTTGACCAATAGAACCCTTGAAATTTAATTTTGTCCTAGTGGGTGCGAGTACCCGGGTGGCCGCCACAAACTCCTTCATGGACTTCATAGATTAAATTGGTGACCATGTGAGTTTTTACACATCTGAGCAAAGGTTTGGTGAATGATCATCGATATAGCACTCCGTCAATGATCGTGTATTTTGCAGCCACCTTTTTGATGAGTCTAGCCTTTGCTTGATCCTCGGGGAGGGCTTCTTTCTCGATGTAATCTCGAATTTCATCTAACAGTCCCTTTCTTTATCCTCAATGTTGTTAATCTGAATTTGATCTATGGCAGGCGTTTCTAAGAATTCGATTTGGCAGTCCACGTTTAGATCTTCTATCTCTTGCTCGATAGTTTTGTAGAGGAGGTTTGCTTCTGTATTGCCTTCCCTCATAATTTGGTTTAGCTCATAGTATTCGAAGTTTTTGAAAAGGGATTTTGCTAGATCGCAGTACTTGGCTAGGACTGGATTATTTGTGTCATATTCCCCTTTTATCGTATTTAATATGAGTTGAGAGTCACTATTTATTTCAATACTTGGGACCCCCATATCTCTAGCCAACTCCATGCTTGCTATGATTGCTTCATACTTGGCCTGATTGTTTGATGCTTCAAATTTAAATCTCAAGGGTCTTTCGAATTTCTCCCCGCAAGGAGCGATCAGTAGTGTGCCCGCGCCGCATAATAGCTTGCTTACAGACCGTCAACGAATAGAGTTCATACTCCTTGTGGTCTCTCTTTGGTTAGATCTATATTTGACTTTGAATTTTCTTGGGTTTCTTGGGATTCTACCCTCTTTCTATTCCACAGCTCGCTGTCTGCAAGGTTAAATGACATTTCTGCCACAAAATCAGCTAAGGCTTGTGCTTTGATGGTCCTTCTGGGGTATTAGGTGATCTGGAACTCAGTGAGCTCTATAGATCATGCTAGCATCCTCCCTGAGGACTCTAGTTTATGCAAAACCTTTCTAAGCGGTGCTTCTGTGAATACAATTATGGAGTGTGCAGAAAAGTAACCCCGTAATTTTCGAGCAGCTACAGTCGTCAAGAAACTGGGATAACTGAGAAGTATACAATTTGGGATCATGACGGAAATTATCAACATGGGGTGTGGAGATGAAGTTGCAAGACCTAACCTCAAGCCCACTCTTTTGTTGTTCTTCTATGAAGGATTCTACAGATGTAGCAGGAATAACATTGTCAGCTGAGCTATAAATATACAACTGTGGGCAGCTTGGTTGTTTTGATGTTAGTTGCCCTAAAACATCTGGTAGATAGCCTCCTGTAATTTAAAAGAGGGCCACAAAGTCATGTTTATAATCATCTAAAAAGTGGAATCATATTACGCAAAAATAGAAAAATCACCGAAAACGAAACAAGGTAGACTAAAAAAAGTATCAAGTTGTTAATAAAGTGATCAAAAAGGCTTCCTGGTTTGCCTTAATGCTCCGACCATAATAATCACAAGACGGGAAAGAATCAGGGGGCAGGGAGTGCCGCTCGATCAATACAACCCACTGGCAGAGCTACGTGGTGGGTAATGGGGGAAAATGTCCCCATTTTATCAAAATTATGTTTTTTTTCCAGTGCAAATATGATCAGAATTAGGGGTTTAGTGAAATTTATTGAAACTTGCCCCCATTTGGGTGAAGAAGAAAAAATGACCTAAAATTTTTTTGCCCCCTTTTTAGTTAGCGAAAATGATTTGTCCCCCATGTTGGGCCCTACGTTTCCAGTCAACTTATTTTTAACTTGCACATAACATCTTGGTACTAACAACTTGAGTTGTCCTACTACATCTTGATCATCTTGCAGGTTGAATTGTTGTTACGTTAAACCCTATTTTTCAGGGAACGTGCCAAAGGATTAGAAGACTAATTCAATGACGTTTCTTCATCAAAATATCCAGCAACGGACCACTATCTCCTTCATCAACAATGTGGCGAAAATATCTCAACAAGATCAACTTACTTCCGAGATTCTAGGCTTGTTTTTATCTTTGTATTGTAGCCATTATTTGAGGTATAAAAGGGAGATAACACTTGTATTTTACACAGACTATTTCACTAGCTTAAACTCCCTAACATACGCTCCTAGCTCTGTACTCAAACTTGATGTTTAATATACCTTTTGGTCAAGGCAGGTTCCTAAACCTCCCGGGGTTTTATGCCGGCGAACGAGTTGTTCAAGGGCTTTCCTTAGTCAACAAAATTCCTTGTGTCCATTTCTATTCTATCCAATAATCATTGTACCCTGATTCATATCTCTTTTGTCATTTTTCTTGTCATTGGTGGTACTTGTTGAAATTTGACCGAAACAATTTGGCGCCGTCTGTGGGAAAACTTTGATTATTTGTGTTGAAATGACCAATCCGCCGTCCAGTAGTCAAGGTGAGAGGAGTCAGCCGCTTCCTAGTTCCGGCACCCAAAGCAATCCATCTTTGAATTCGGAAGCTGTCAATTTGGAGATAATATCCAACATGGTCAATATGTTGAAGAAAGTGAATGACCGGTTGGATGCTCAGGAGCATACGAATACCATGATATTCAATGCCATTGATACCATGCGTAAAGGGAAGCAAACTGAAACTCAAGTATTTACTCCATTTTCACCTTTGCTTCCTAGATCTTTGTTTGGTGCAGGTACAGGAACAAGCCATTTTGGAGATATCCCTATGTCCAGTACCTTGCCAGCAGAAAGCACAATCGTGACGTCCATTCCATTCCAATCACGCAACCGAGATTCACCCTTCCAGCTAGCCAACCTGTATTGTCATCTTGCTATACCTATGCCACACCTTCGATGGGGCAAACAGGGAATTTCTTTAATGCTTTTGATACTTCTGCATCTCAATTTAATAACAATCCTCTTTTCACAGAGAATCAACTTGTTAAGGAAATGCAGACTATAAAAGATTTGCTTCGAAGCGTGCCTGGAGTCAACTTGCCGTATCACCAAGTTTCTCCAAATTGCTATAACGAATCTCGTTTTGTTCCAGCAATAGCTAATGTAGAGATCCCAAAGAAGTTCTCAGTCCCTCATATGAAGAAGTATGACGGGAGCACCGATCCAGCAGAGCATGTGTTGCTGTATCAGGAATCGATGGATATCATAAGTATCCCCCCTGTTTTTAAAGAAGCATGTTTTTGCAGGGGTTTTGGCTCAACTTTGTCAGGACCAGCCTTGAAATGGCTAACAGGAGTTCCTCTAAACTCTATTTCTTCTTACGCTCAACTTGTCAACATGTTTACTAATCAATTTTCGTGAAATAGGGCATTTGACAAGTTGACTAGTGACCTTTACAGAATTGTGCAACAACCTACCGAAAGTCTTAAAGAATATTTGCACAGGTTAAACAAGGAGGCAGTGACCATACCCAGCTTGGATATGTCCACAGCTACGTAAGCATTCCGTATAGGCTTGAAGAAGAGCTCTCTATTTTATAATGAGTTGGTGATGACTCCTGCGAAACAACTTGAAGAAATCAGAACCAGAGCCTTGCATTTCATCAGATTGGAGGATGACAGCCTGGCAAGGGGGAAGTCAACTGGGAGGACCCCTACTCCTCTATTTGAGCCCTCAGACAGAAAATCAGATTCCCATCATTATAAGTCTAACAGGGGAAAACCCCCAGTTAAATCTGAATCTACTAAAGTTCATTTTGTAGATGATGATCAAGATGAGGATGATAATGACTATCCTAAAATTTCTGATTACTGCTTTTCTGTGGACATTGCAGGAGTCCTTTGCGCCATGGAAAATCTTGGAGACAAAGCAAGATGGCCTAAGAAGAGTGACAAGCCTACAACTTGGAAGAATAAGTCCAAGTGGTGCGCGTTTCATGAGGATTTTGGGCATACCACTGAGAATTGTTTTGCCTTGAGGAAGGAGATTGCTCATCTATTATTGAAGGGTCTTCTTAAGGATTTGTTGGGTAAGAAGAGGGTCAGAAGTGAGTCCAAAGAGCCTGATTCTGGTGAGCAATCCAGACCCGAGAAATTTGCATCTCCTCCAGCCACCAAGGTAGTAAATGTCATTTTAGGTGGATCCCATATTTGTGGTACAACTTATTTTGCAGCCAAGCGTCATGCCAAGAGCTCTAAGGAGGATCAGTCAGAACTACCCTCAATATGTCGCGACTTCACAGATGGTCAAGTTATCTCCTTCGAAGATGAGGATAAAGACAACACGTTGGACCCCCATCATGATGGTCTAGTTGTTCAGATGCAGATTGCTAATTGTGTGGTCAAGAGAATTCTGATTGATGGCGGCAGCTCAGTCAACATAATCTTCACTCATGCTCTGGAAGAGATGGGCATTCCTTTGTCCGAAGTTGTGAAGAATTCATCCGTACTGGTAGGGTTCAGTGGTGAAGTAAAGCAATCAGTCGGAGAAATCAAGTTGCCTATCTATTTGGAGGGTATGAATTCTATGGAAAGATTATGTGTGATTGAATGCTCATCCTCGTAAAATGTCATTTTGGGAAGACCTTGGATCCACAACATGAAGGCCGTGCCGTCAAAAATTTCCAACACCTTGGGGTGTAGCCAAGTTGAAGGGAAATCAGCAGGTATCTAAAGAATGCTACAAGGGTAATATGAAAGCAAGTTCAGTTCCTCGTATGAGACGAAAAGTATTTATGTTGATGAGTCAAACCCTGGGGCCCAAGTGTAAGTTGGTGCAGATCTTCCATCAGAAATTGAGGAGGAGCTGATTGAGTTCTTGAAAAGTCAGAAATGTTGTTTTGCGTGGAAGCATGAGGACATGACATGAATAAGCAAGGACAACATTACTCACAAGTTGAACATTGATCCAACCATCCGTCTTGTCCACCAGAAAAGAAGAAAGTTTGCCCAGGAGCGGAACCAGATTATAAAGGATGAAGTTGAGAGGCTTTTGAAGTCCAAGATGATCAGGGAAGTTCAATATCCAAGGTGGTTAGCTAATGTTGTGGTGGTAGAGAAGAAGAACGGCAAGTGGTGAGTATGCGTGGGCTTCACAGACTTGAACAAGGCCTGCCCGAAAGATCCATTCCCTCTTCCTCATATTGATTCTCTAGTTGATGAGACAGCTGGCCACGATATCTTGACGTTCATGGATGCGTCCTGAGGATATCAGCAAATTCAAATGGAGCCCTCAGACCAAGAGGATACGGCATTCATGACTCTGGAAGGTATATATTGTTATATTTCTATGCCATTTGGTCTT
This sequence comes from Adenophora triphylla var. japonica, assembly GCA_022495995.1. Classification (NCBI taxonomy): domain Eukaryota; kingdom Viridiplantae; phylum Streptophyta; class Magnoliopsida; order Asterales; family Campanulaceae; genus Adenophora; species Adenophora triphylla. The sequence goes on along the minus strand of JAFEMH010006201.1, from coordinate 111,825 downwards.
AAAAATGCAGGGGCAACTTATCAGAGGCTGGTGAACAAGATGTTCAAAGATCAACTTGGCAAGACAATGGACGTCTACATAGATGACATGGTGGTAAAAGCCAAGCATATTGAAGATCACGTGGAGCATCTTGCTGAGGCGTTCAAGATGGACTTGTCAATGGCCTGAAACAAATAGTTTTTTGCTTTCAGGTCTTTGAGCTTTGCATCATCCAACATCTTTTGCTGAGCTGTTGACAACGCTTCACCATCTTTAGGTTCCTTGAAACCTGTTTGAATTACACTCCAATATTCTTTCGTACTAAGCAAGTTCTCCATGAGTAAACTCCAATGCTCATAGTCCCCATCAAATTTGGGAACACATGGAGCTGTGAAGTTGTTTGATTCAGCTGCCATTTCTCACACAATTTTCTTTTCTCACACACTCGTGTTTTCTCTCTTCAATCAGGCTCCCTCGAAGATGCTCTGATACCAAATGTTAAGTCAGAACAAAGATTGATATGTGCTTGCAAAGGCAATAATCATTGTTATTAAAAGAAGCTGAACACAGCTTTAAATATCCTACAAATCAAAACAGATAATGCAAAAAATCAGGAAATTAACTCTTATCAAACTAAGAAATTTTAAAAGCTTATCTACTTCCTAAGAAATAGATGCGACTTATTCTTCGTTGACCACTTCAACATTCCAACAATGATCAAAGGAAAATAATAACCGAGTGGAGTAATGCCAGTTGAGACAAGCGAGACAACTTTGATCTGCCATCACTAGCTCATAATCGAGTCTGTCCCTCTCGCAATATAGTATTCACCTATTTCACCTTAAGTGTTACCGTGAGGGCACCACAGATTAACTGGTTCGCATTGCATTCTCGACAGCTTGGCAGTTGTCCTTCCGGATGCCTCAAAATGAGAACAAGGGCGCCACAGTTTGTGCAGTGGACGTACCTATTATGTTATCAAACCAATACAGAAAAGCATCATAAGAGGTACGTACAAGTTAAAGTCGGAGGATAATTATTATAGGTTGATTTATAATATTTCAGATTTGATAGAGATAAACTTAAAGGAAAAAGAGTTTGATGCTTACCGTTCGATACGCTTGCAAACAACACAGGCCCTTGCTTCTTGACAAATTTCACAGATGAATACAGGAAGAGGCAGTCTCAAAAGCTCCGCGAGCTTTCCTGTTGCATATAGTTTCTCCATCTCGTTGATATCCCCAATGTGTTTTCCTTGCACAAATAATTGTGGCATATGTATGTCAGCAGTGTTTCCTAAAGCATGTTTGAATTCCATTACGCATATATCATTTACGAGATCTCTTTCATCAAATATCATTGTGAATCTCCGCAAAAGCAATCGTGCGTTGATAGAACTTTGTGAATTAGATGTACAATAGAGAATTACTCTATCTTCACCTCCAGGTATACAGAAATCTCCTCCAGATTTATGCCTTTGCCAAGCCTCTTGCCATTTCATTGCATACTCTAGCACGGACACAACATCATTCATAGTTGGGCGTCTGTTTGGATTCTTATTTAAGCATTTCTCTAGCATGATAACAAATGCCTCTAAACACATTGGGGCAATTAACCCTTTTAGATCAGGATCGATATTCTCCTTGGCCCATTGACCATACTTCTCATTCTCGGATGGATAAAAGCTCTCATCCCCCCGATCCCATGGCTTCTTCTTACATAGCACCTCAGATAATACAACGCCAAATGCGTAAACATCAATTTTCCTTGTGATTTTTCCGTAACTCTGATATTCTGGAGCATAATAGCCTGTTGTGCCTTTAATCATAGTGGCTATCTCAGAATTTGCTTGGTGTTGAGGACTCATTTTAGACAACCCAAAATCAGCGATCTTAGCATCCAAGTTGTCATCGAGTAGAATATTGACCGGCTTGACATCACGATGGATGATCCCTTTCGGTGAAATGTTGGTGCGTGTGTGTAGGTATCTTAACCCACGCGCGGCTCCAATGCAGATTTTGAGGCGTTGCATCCAAGACAAAGAATTGGACTTACTGTAGAGACTTTGAGCTAGGTTTCCATTGCTCATAAGCTCATAGATCAGAATATTCTGATCTGATTCTTGGCAATAGCCTACCAAGGAGACAATGTTTGGGTGATCAAGATCTGAAAGCATTGTAATCTCCTTTCGAAACTCAGAAGAGAGCCCTGGTTTTAAGCGCTTCACAGCAAAACTAGTGTTTGTCTTGGTCATGCCCTTGTAAACCGTTCCTTCTCCTCCTTGTCCGAGGACGCTTTCAAAGTTGTTTGTAACATCTTCAATCTCGTGGAATGAATAATTATAACACGATCGCCGAGAGGAAGATGCCATTAAGAGCTCAAGCTTCTTCACCACTTGACTGATACTAGGGCGTTTGGTTGATTCACCATTTAAGCATTCACCAGCAATATCTACAAGAGATGTCAAACAATCGGGTGGGATTTCTGCTTTCATTTCAGGATGGATAATTTGATCATGAATGGTTCCGTTCACGATGCATTTTTTGAACCATATGCCATGATTCCGAACTTCCTTATCGAAGAACACCTTCCTGGACAATACTTTAACCAGCAGCACACCAAAGGCATATACATCTGAACTCTGGGATGGAACGCCGGTGGATTGAGCTTCTGGATCGAAATAACAGGATAAGAGATCATTCGGCCCTTCAAATGGTTCGAAATATAGATCACAAATCTTGGCAACACCATTTTCATCCAACAGAATGTTGGTTGCTGCAACATCACTAAGAACGTATTTGGAACCGTTTGAGTAACTGATGTGAGCGTGCATGTACTCCAAGCCACGGGCAGCATCAATGCATATGTGAAGACACTGCTCCCACGACAAATAAAAGCTAGTAGGTGTTATCTTTTTACAAAGATTATTCGCTAGGCTCCCATTCACCATGTGTTGGTAGACAATGATGTTCAAACCAAGTTCACGGCAATAACCAATCACCAAGACCACGTGCTCATGGCGATACTGAGACCAGGCCTCCAGTTCTTGTTCAAACCATGTGTTGAGAGCTTGCTGAAACGGTGTCGTTGAATCGAAGACCTTGATGGCCACGGTTCTTGGTTTCCCATCATAATCATCGTAGGTGCCTTTGTACACCTCACTCATACATCCTTTTCTTAGCAGCATTGACAGGTCGAAATTGTTTGTTGCCTTTTTTAATTCAGCCAACGAAAACTGACGGAGTCCCAATTGAGCTGACGAGGAAGATGGCATGGAAGAGTTCCATCCCTCGAAAGACCAGATGGACATATCTAGAGCTAGTTCCCACAAAAACCAGAAAGAAAAAGACTGGCTTGCCTTGTATGAGCAGGGATATTGGCTGTAAGGTTTTGATGTAATTCAAGGGACTGCTTCCTTGGTGTTTTTAAGGTTAGTTTTCTGTACTTTTTAATGTTAAAAATTATGTCAACGTTGGGCAAGTGGATCGCAGATCACAGATAAGATTTGAATACAGCAAGTGTAAGGTTTTGTTGTAATTCAAGGGTCTGCTTCCGTTTGTGTTTTTAAGGTAAGTTTTCGGTACTTTTAATGTTAAAAATTATGTCAACGTTGGGCAAGTGGATCGCAGATCACAGATAAGATTTGAATACAGCAAGTGGGAGGTTTTGATGTAATTCAATTTTCTTTCGGATCTGTGCTTTAATGCAAGTTTTCAGTTAAATATTTTTAAAATGTTAATAATTGTCCAATAATTTTTTTTAAAAAAATTGAAGTATACAGCTATGAACAGAGAAAAGTAGGCAGAGACTTTGATAGTTTATAATACAAGTTGAGCAAGTGGTTCTTTCTTTCCTATCTCCATCAACGAAGCTTCCTGGCAAAACTTCAAAGAAAGAGGTTGGGCTGTTCACTTCATTGATTTGACTACCCGGTGCTGGAAGGTCGGAACCCTTTGACATGTGCGCTTTAGTTTGATTGCAGCTAACGCACTTGACTAAGATTGGTACAGTCGTATCAGTCAATGTTTTCAAGGCTCAACCAAAGTGGGCTGGGCAACAACGGCTCTCTCCTGCCACCTTCATATGGATAGCAAACAAATAAAGTAGCCCTATGTTCCGAGGTTAGTCTTTTTGTTTTCTCCTTTAAGGATTCCGTAATCGAAAGTCCCTCAAACTCAAGTGGGTGGGTGTGGGGCAGTGGCGGAGCCAGAAATCTATATAATATATGAAAGCAGAAGAATTTCAAGCCTTCACACTGCGCCACGTGGCATTATGACGTGGAAAGCCACATGGCATTTCTCAATTGGTCATCCATTATTTCCTCCATTCAAAAAAAAAACAAAAAAAGCCTAATTCCTACTATTTCGGATAATTCAATAAATTTTGAAAAAGTAAATTTGAATTTCAAAAATTGAATTTTTAGTTATAAAATGAGTTTATATTAGGAATGATTTAAACTAATCCAAAATTATAGAATCAGTTACTTCCTGAAAATGTTCCTAATTATCTCTTATCCATATTTAATTAACAAACTTCCTTCAAAATTCCAAATCTCAACAAACCAATTCTAAAATTAAGCAAATATTTATCAAAAAGATACATATACATCAATAAACCAATTCTAAAATTTAAACGTTTTTCCAAATCTCAACATATCTCAACAAACCAGTTCTAAAATTCAAAGGATTTTCCAATTAATGAAGAGAAAATTGACAAATTTTCCAATTAAAAAAAATTCGAAAATTTGTTTTTAAATGGTCAGCCATTATTTCCTGCTATCACCGAAAATTAAAAAAAATGGTGCATGGTCCTTGTGGTGATTGGATGTAATTCTCTCATTGGTCAATTATTTCATATAAAAATCATGTAAACAAAATCTTGAATTTCCAATTTTTAAATCACTAATATGAAATAGTGGTATTTAATAGGTCGAGTCAACTAATCCATGGAATTCTCTTTGAATTTCAAATTTTTAAATCACTAAAGAAGTTCATAGAATTTGATTTGAATTTCAAAAATCTAATTCGAATATTAAAAAATGGTTAATTATTAGAGCACAAAATCATTCCCTTATTTATAATATTTTCCCCAAATGTCATTTTATTCAGTTTTGGACAATGATTAATGTGCACATAGTCTTTCCTTATTTGCAAATATCTTCCTTTGATGCTTTCCTTAATATAATTGTTACTTACGGGAAAAAAAATTTAAATGTCATTTAGGCTTGGGAGTAATGTATCATGTTGAACATGCATACAGGTTTGACATTTTTAGGTGAAATTCTTATTCTTCGACCATTGTCATTTATTTACTCTCTTTTGCTTATTTTGTTTGCACATCATTATTATCAATATTCTTTCTAAGCAAGATCTTCATTGACGTTAGTCAACACATCGGGGAAATCCCGTTGGTAATGTATTGTTCTATGTAAGTATCCATATTCTTTTATTTGCCTTGCAAAATGCTTCAGAAATTCATAGCTTGCTAATTATATTATTATCTCTGTGCAAAAACGAATGGCAAAAAATAATTTATTTTTCCCTTAATCACGATCAAATTTGAAATATTTTCGTCATTCATTCTTGATCAAGATCAATTTTGAATTTTTTTTGATCATTCAGTTTTTGAGCGAAGAAAGTAATTATTATCTTCTCTTTGTTGTAGTCTACAGCTACCAAATTATTCACAACGAATACGAATTGTTTCAAGGTTCACAGAAATGAGTAACAACATTGGAAGAGAAGCAAGTAAGAGAACTCTATGAAATTCTAAGATAACCATCCACTACTCGGATGAGTTTTCATATGTTTTTGTTGATTCTTTTTGTATATTGTAATGTTGATTTCATAGTTTATTTTCTAAGCAATGGGCAGACTTGTAAAATTTAAAATGACAAACCAATATATGATGTATATCGATTTGAGTTATAGATACTTTAATACTTCTTCCATCTCGAAATGAATGTCCAAAAAATTTCAAATTTGTTTTTAACCGGGAGCAAATTTAAATAAACTTGGACATTCATTTTGAGAAAGAGGGAGTACAAATTTTGATCCAAATTTTAAACCAAAATGTTGGCAGTACCAATGACTGAGGTAATGTGATCATAGCCTCAACATACTTATGCACATCTTCGGTTAACTCATTCACGGGAACGTCAAATGACCTAAATATCTTGGGTTGCTGGAATAAAACACTGAAATGTTGTGAGAAAAAAATGCAAGGAAGAAGGTTAAAGATTTGCATTTTATTTATAGATTAGATTTCTACAGGCAATGAATCGATCAATTTTTCAAGAGATTGACTTTAAAATTCAAATAATTTTAAATTTTTGTTTAAATTTAGATAATAATTAATATTCAAATTATTTTCTTAAATGATTTATTTGCTTAAGCTATGAAAAACTATGCAATGAAGGAGGTTCAGAATTGTGTTAAATTATAGTTTAGATCTCTATTGCTCTTTAAATCAATCAATTTCTAAATGAGATTGAATTCAAATTTTAAATAATTTTAAGTATATGCTTAAATTTAGATAACAATTAATATTCAAATAATCTCCTTACATGGATTTTGTAATAGCTCAAGAAAGTGAAGCATTGGTTTTTTAGTTCCAACGAGAAAATCAATGATAAAATTCAACAACAAAAAATTATATACTTATATTGTACTAATTGGTCTTATTGTAAATTTAAGGAATTATTGTTTTATATAATGGCATACTTTTTATGTGCTATAATAAATATTTATTTGTCCTTAATTGTTTTCTTTTGGGGGCAGGTTTTTTCTTGGTACAATCTGCACTACAAGAAAACTGATCTTTCGCGATTGCTTTTGGCGATGGCAAAAAAAGCAGTCACGTTTGAGTATATAAGGAGACGGCCTTTGTGACTGCATTTAGAGCAGTCACAGTAGGCTAGCGTGATGGCAAAGCAGTCACGGATGTCATCACATTATATGTTTTTCCCTCTAGCGCCAACAACGTAGTCCGGGCGGGAATGGAAAATTCTAATTTTTATCAAAGGCGATGGCTTTAGCAATCGCGTTTTACAAAAATATTAAATTAAATAATTTTAAAATTGAATTTTTAATTTTTTTTAAAGGTGATTGCCATTGCCGTCACGAAATAGGTAATATAAAAAAAAACATTAAATTAACCATTTAGAAAACCATTCCTTTTCCTCTCTCTCATTCCATGACTGAAACCCTTCTTTTCCTCTCTCATTCATTCACATTCACAGCCACGGTTCCTCTTCCTCTTCATCTTCCTTCAGCGCCGCCGATCTAGGGTTCCTGCCGCTCCATCCTTGCAGACGGCGAACGGTAAGCTCCTCCCCCAATTGTTTCCTTCTCCGTTCCTCCCCTCTATCTCCGTCTCCCTCCCCTCTATCTCCGTCGTTGTCGCCGGCGATGCCCTAATTTACTACCATCTTTGTTGCGGCTTCTAGCCCTAGTTGTCGTCTCGGTGGTTTGGCGATAGTGGATGGTGGTGAGATGGCGGAACCACCGGCACTTGACGTGAAGGAGAACAGGTTTTTGAAAGGCGTTTTTGCGGTTGCCGGAATCATGTCTACTCTCGTTATCTATGGCGTCTTACAGGTGTTTGATTTGATAATAAATGCATAAATTGTTTTTCAATTAAGATTGACTTTCAGTTGATCAGATTTGAGTCATTGATTTGAAATTGTTGGATTGTGTGTTAGTTCCGAATACCTTCTTGATAAGGAATTACTTTACCCTAAAACCACTCACTCGCCTGAGGAACTAATTGATGATTAGGTTTACTGCATTGGACTCTTTCAAGTTGGTTGCTTGATTTGAACGTTATTATGCCTGTTTATCAAAATTGTTAGTTCTATGAGGCTGGGGATGGAATTAAATTCATATTCGCTTCTATAACTCGAACATGGCTGTAATTTAGCAGTATATATTTCATGTACATTATCTCTATTAATAGACTCTTTGGAGGTCTTCAGCGCCCTTTTTAATTAGCTTTCTGTTTTATTTTGTATGCTTTCAATCATTAATGGTGTTCTGAAATGGAGTTTTGTACAGAAGAAGCATCTATTGCCAGGTATTGGGTGGGTACACTGTACTTAAAAAACAAAGCAACGGGGTTAGAAATGAATTTGATATATGATTGATACCAGTGGCGAAGCCAGAATTTTTTTGCAATGGGGTCAAAAAATATTATAGTGTAATTTTTACTTAAATTGAAGGGGGGTCAAAAGCATAATTTTTAGAGATACAAAGCCATTTTCTCCAAAATTAAAGGTGCTAAACTGTCACATTTCAAAATTTAAGGTGGGCATGTGACACCCATGGCTTTGGGGTGGCCTCGCCACTGATTGATACCTTGGCTGGAGTGGTGGAAAGAAAAGTAGATAATTTTCTTTCTTCCAATGTATAAATTCATGACGAGTATTCAGTGAAGCAAAAGTTTGAAATGTTTCAAAAACATACTAAGAAAATTTTCACGAGTTTCTTAGAGAAGAGAACTGAGTAACACAAGCCTATATTATTCATTATCCTTATTTTTTGTTCGAAGGTTTCATTTTAAGAGTTTCTTTATTCAATTTGGAGCACTGAAATTTCTGTGATATCAAGTATTGTAATGAAATGTGAACTTCCTTGTGCATCGATTACTTGAGATTCTTAAACTTATAGAATCTTTCAAGAATTTATTGCTATACCTAAGACCCTTAGGACAATTATACTTCAAAGCTTGTTGATAGAAGGGTGAAGCTTGCCCAATTGCAATTATGTATATGGTAAAAATAGCACGCTTACTCGCTACACGGACACTCATAAATAGATTATGCTTCTAGTTGTATATAGCATTGAGATCTTGCAATACTTTATGCATTGTCTAGAAATTGAGAAAAAAGGAAGAAAATGTATGTAAGTGAAGCATTGGTTTTTTAGTTCCAACGAGAAAATCAATGATAAAATTCAACAACAAAAAATTATATACTTATATTGTACTAATTGGTCTTATTGTAAATTTAAGGAATTATTGATTTATATAATGGCATACTTTTTCTGTGCTATAATAAATATTTATTTGTCCTTAATTGTTTTCTTTTGAGGGTAGGTTTTTTCTTGGTACAATCTAATCTTATGAGGATAGTTGTGGATGAATATCAAAGACGTCGATAATGTTTTCGGATAAACATGAAATATAATTTAAGAAAAATAAATTGAATTCTAGATCTGTGTTATTTTTACCTGTTGTATTTTTTAATTTAAATATGGTTGTCGTGATGATCGGATAGTGTGGGTGGATGTGTGTGGATTGAAAGTTTCAGTAAAATTGAAAAATCTTCTACAAAAAATCTTTTTTTTTAAACCATGAAAATTGAAAAATCTAAAGCATTGTGAAATTAAAGTATTAGGATACAAAGAGGGCATCTCTAAGAAACATTTATTTTATTTTATTATATTATATTATATAAACTCTTCTTTAAACACAACTGAAATAAAATTAAGATACAAAGAGGTCATTTCTAGGAAACATTCTTTTTATTTTATTATATAAACTCTTCTTTAAACACAACTGAAATGAAATTATTAGAAGTGACAATTTAAAAATTATGTATAATTAAATTTGTCTAACATTTTGGTCGGAATCATAAGATGGGGTATTTTTTTAGATCATAATGATACAATATAGGAGTAAAGCATATTTGTAGGCCTAGGAAGTCGGGTTTTGGGGGTTTAATTGTTGATAAATATGAGTAAATAATGGTTGTTTTAATCATTTGTATAATGAATATTGGGGGAACAACATTTATTTTGACTATATTCTGTATAGCACATTAATATTTATTGTTAAAAAAAAGCACAATAATATTTATTTTTTTAGATATTACGTAATGCATAAATAATTAAATGTAGTTTATTGTCGTCCGTATAAAACAAAGATTAAAAAAATAAGTATTCTTACTTTGAAAAGTCATCAAAATTATTGTGTTACCGGATCCGATTTTATTTATCTTCTATAGTAAATATTATTTAAAAAAATGATCTCAATAATGGTGTTAATTTATTTTATGCTAGACATTAAGAAGACTAACAAAAATTATGATCGTTTTAATTTTTTTGTCGAATATCATTTTAATTACGCTTCAAAAAAAAAGTACAAGATGAGAGAGTTACGCTTCAAAAATATAGCTTAAAACAAACTCAATTATATAAAATAATTGATTGAATTGAGCTTTATTTTTGTATTATTTTTTATTTCTTTATACTAAGATTGTATTTTGAGCGAAAAATAAAGTTTTCTCTTACCCCCTTAGCTTTTTTAAAAAAAAAAAGTGATTTTTTTTTGCTATAAGAGTTATTTAAAAAATATTAATTTTTAATAGAAAAAATGTAGTATATGTTTTGCTATTCACTTTCAAACTTTTAGTTTTACAAATATATATTGAATTATGAAAAGTACTTTGGTAAAATATCATTTAAGAAAAGTTTTTTTTTTTAAGAATTCTTTTTGAAAGTTCTTTCATTTTGGATAAAAAAAAATCATTTAGTTTTGGTATAGAGGAAGTAAATTATTTTTTATAATTAATCATATATATAAGCTGCAATTACAAACACATTGTGTATATTTAAAGTTATCTAAAATTTAGTTTTAATTATTATTAAAAAATTATTAAATATACTCTCTCCGTCTCGAAAAGTTAGATGAACATGTGTCATTCATGTGACCCACATTTAATTTAAAGGATAAAACAAGAAAATCAATAAAAATTAAAGTTACACAACTATATGGGTTCTAAGTGTGAATCTAAAAAGTAAAAGGTAAACTATACTATATTAAAAGCAAGAAAGTGATCAAAATGGAAATTTGGCGCTAAAAAACGTCAACATCAAATGGTTAAATTTAGAAATCTGTCAAGGGTATTTTAGTCATTTACGTTCATGGTATAAATGTAGATATTAGACATTGAAATCAACACCAAGTGCTTTTGATTGGATGCCTTAATTTATGAATTTTTTTCCCCAAATTATTTGACCTCAATTATTTTATAATAAATTAATTAAAAAAAAAAATTACACCAAAATTCATAATTTTTTTCCTCTACAAATAGAGACTAATTTATTTTTAAATGGTCAGCCATTATGGTGATTGGATGTCTATATATTTCGTGTTATTATATCGACTAATTATATATTGCTTGCGCATATATTTTACAGTAAACAGAGGAGTTCAGAATTTGACTACTCGATTGTAGCGGACTTAAGAAAAATGGTTGATGAAAACAACCCGTATGCGAAGATTTACAGAATAGCTGCAGAGCGTATTTCTTTGAGAGGTTCGAGTGAGATAAAGCTTCGACTGATAGGAAAGCGATCTAAGGATGGAAGAACGTATAATTTGCCAACAACTTCTGAAGTGGCAGCTCTTATCGAGGGTGATATTCAAGATACACCTGATGTGAGAGACATTATAGTTGAAAAGCGGTGTGGTGACTCTAAACAAATACACGAGTTCAACCCATGTTATCTTCCTCTTCAGTACCCGCTGCTGTTTGTTTATGGGGAAGATGGGTTCTATACAGATATTCCTAGAAATATGCCTCCAATGTCAAAGCGACCCAATCTTTCTTTGAAAGAGTTCTTATCATTCCGACTACAGGAGAGGTATGCAGAAGGACACCAACTTATGAGAAGTGGAAGACTACTGTAGCAGTTTATGGTTGATGCGTATATAATGATGGACACACAGAGGCTTCAGTGGATTCGTCATAATAAACCCGTTCTTAGGGTCGAAACTTATAGAAAACTTACAAATGCAGTTTCAAGAGGAGATACTAATCCATCGTCAATGGGTAGACGAGTTGTGTTGCCGTCAACATACACCGGTGGACAGCGGTGGATGACTCAGAATTTTCAAGATGCATTAGCTATTTGCAGGTGGACAGGATATCCATCACTCTCTTATCACGTTTACTTGCAATCCAAAGTGGCCAGAAATTACAAGATTTGTTCAGAAGGAGGGGCGAAGACCGGAAGATAGGGCTGATATTCTATGTAAGGTTTTTAAGATGAAGCTTGATGAATTGGTAAAGGATTTGAAGGAAAAGAAAATTTTTGGCGAGCCTAATGCGCGTTAGTAATCCTTTCACAATATATCTGTGTTGTAGTTGAATATCGTTTGTTAATATAATTGTTTTATCCATCTGTCCTACATTTTTTTGATAATTTTGGATCAAAATTACAAATTATAGTAGGACGAATTCTATATATAATTACTAAACCACATAGTTTATTTTTTGGCACAATAATTTTAATTATGCACATTTTTTTATTTTATACAGTTGTTTACACAGTGGAGTTTCAAAAACGAGGTCTTCCCCATGTTCATATTCTTCTTTTTCTCAAAAGTAAAGACCAAGCACTAATCGCTGAGGATGTCGACAAGTGTATAAGTGCTGAGATCCCCGATAAAGAAACTGATCCGAAATTGTACGAGGCCGTGAAAGAATATATGGTGCATGGTCCTTGTGGTGTTGCTAACCTAAAATCTCCTTGAATAGATAACAAAAGATGCACGAAGAACTTCCCCAAAAGCTTTAATGAAGGCACTTCCGTTGACGAGAACGGATATTATGTTTACCGGAGGAGAGACACTGGGGCAAATGTAGACAAAAACGGAGTTTTCCTCGATAATAGGTATATTGTGCCTTATAATCCACAGCTGTTGTTGAAGTACCGGGCTCACATCAACGTGGAATACTGTAATCAAAGCAAATCAATAAAGTACTTATTCAAGTATATCAGCAAGGGAAGTGACAGAATAGGGGTAGGTTTTGAAGTGAATGATGAAATTAAAAGGTATATCGATTGTCGATATGTCTCTGCATGTGAAGCGATGTGGAGAATATTTGCATTTGATATCCATTACAGGAAACCCGCTATAGAGCGCTTATCTTTCCATTTACAGGAAACCCGCTGTAGAGCAGTCACAGTAGGCTAGCGTGATGGCAAAGCAGTCACGGATGCCATCACATTATATGTTTTTCCCTCTAGCGTCAACAACGTAGTCCGGGCGGGAATGGAAAATTCTAATTTTTATCAAAGGCGATGGCTTTAGCAATCGCGTTTTACAAAAATATTAAATTAAATAATTTTAAAATTGAATTTTTAATTTTTTTTAAAGGTGATTGCCTTTGCCGTCACGAAATAGGTAATATAAAAAAAAACATTAAATTAACCATTTAGAAAACCATTCCTTTTCCTCTCTCTCATTCCATGACTGAAACCCTTCTTTTCCTCTCTCATTCATTCACATTCACAGCCACGGTTCCTCTTCCTCTTCGTCTTCCTTCAGCGCCGCCGATCTAGGGTTCCTGTCGCTCCATCCTTGCAGACGGCGAACGGTAAGCTCCTCCCCCAATTGTTTCCTTCTCCGTTCCTCCCCTCTATCTCCGTCTCCCTCCCCTCTATCTCCGTCGTTGTCGCCGGAGATGCCCTAATTTACTACCATCTTTGTTGCAGCTTCTAGCCCTAGTTGTCGTCTCCGGTGGTTTGGCGATAGTGGATGGTGGTGAGATGGCGGAACCACCGGCACTTGACGTGAAGGAGAACAGGTTTTTGAAAGGCGTTTTTGCGGTTGCCGGAATCATGTCTACTCTCGTTATCTATGGCGTCTTACGGGTGTTTGATTTGATAATAAATGCATAAATTGTTTTTCAATTAAGATTGACTTTCAGTTGATCAGATTTGAGTCATTGATTTGAAATTGTTGGATTGTGTGTTAGTTCCGAATACCTTCTTGATAAGGAATTACTTTACCCTAAAACCACTCACTCGCCTGAGGAACTAATTGATGATTAGGTTTACTGCATTGGACTCTTTCAAGTTGGTTGCTTGATTTGAACGTTATTATGCTTGTTTATCAAAATTGTTAGTTCTATGAGGCTGGGGATGGAATTAAATTCATATTCGCTTCTATAACTCGAACATGGCTGTAATTTAGCAGTATATATTTCATGTACATTATCTCTATTAATAGACTCTTTGGAGGTCTTCAGCGCCCTTTTTAATTAGCTTTCTGTTTCATTTTGTATGCTTTCAATCAATAATGGTGTTCTGAAATGGAGTTTTGTACAGAAGAAGCATCTATTGCCAGGTATTGGGTGGGTACACTGTACTTAAAAAACAAAGCAACGGGGTTAGAAATGAATTTGATATATGATTGATACCAGTGGCGAAGCCAGAATTTTTTTGCAATGGGGTCAAAAAATATTATAGTGTAATTTTTACTTAAATTGAAGGGGGGCAAAAGCATAATTTTTAGAGATACAAAGCCATTTTCTCCAAAATTAAAGGTGCTAAACTGTCACATTTCAAAATTTAAGGTGGGCATGTGACACCCATGGCTTTGGGGTGGCCTCGCCACTGATTGATACCTTGGCTGGAGTGGTGGAAAGAAAAGTAGATAATTTTCTTTCGTCCAATGTATAAATTCATGACGAGTATTCAGTGAAGCAAAAGTTTGATATGTTTCAAAAACATACTAAGAAAATTTTCACAAGTTTCTTAGAGAAGAGAACTGAGTAACACAAGCCTATATTATTCATTATCCTTATTTTTTGTTCGAAGGTTTCATTTTAAGAGTTTCTTTATTCAATTTGGAGCACTGAAATTTCTGTGATATCAAGTATTGTAATGAAATGTGAACTTCCTTGTGCATCGATTACTTGAGATTCTTAAACTTATAGAATCTTTCAAGAATTTATTGCTATACCTAAGACCCTTAGGACAATTATACTTCAAAGCTTGTTGATAGAAGGGTGAAGCTTGCCCAATTGCAATTATGTATATGGTAAAAATAGCACGCTTACCTGCTTACACGGACACTCATAAATAGATTATGCTTCTAGTTGTATATAGCATTGAGATCTTGCAATACTTTATGCATTGTCTAGAAGTTGAGAAAAACGGAAGAAAATGTATGTAAGTGAAGCATTGGTTTTTTAGTTCCAACGAGAAAATCAATGATAAAATTCAACAACAAAAAATTATATACTTATATTGTACTAATTGGTCTTATTGTAAATTTAAGGAATTATTGATTTATATAATGGCATACTTTTACGTGCTATAATAAATATTTATTTGTCCTTAATTGTTTTCTTTTGAGGGTAGGTTTTTTCTTGGTACAATCTAATCTTATGAGGATAGTTGTGGATGAATATCAAAGACGTCGATAATGTTTTCGGATAAACATGAAATATAATTTAAGAAAAATAAATTGAATTCTAGATCTGTGTTATTTTTACCTGTTGTATTTTTTAATTTAAATATGGTTGTCGTGATGATCGGATAGTGTGGGTGGATGTGTGTGGATTGAAAGTTTCAGTAAAATTGAAAAATCTTCTACAAAAAATCTTTTTTTTTTTAAACCATGAAAATTGAAAAATCTAAAGCATTGTGAAATTAAAGTATTAGGATACAAAGAGGGCATCTCTGGGAAACATTTATTTTATTTTATTATATTATATTATATAAACTCTTCTTTAAACACAACTGAAATAAAATTAAGATACAAAGAGGTCATTTCTAGGAAACATTCTTTTTATTTTATTATATAAACTCTTCTTTAAACACAACTGAAATGAAATTATTAGAAGTGACAATTTAAAAATTATGTATAATTAAATTTGTCTAACATTTTGGTCGGAATCATAAGATGGGGTATTTTTTTAGATCATAATGATACAATATAGGAGTAAAGCATATTTGTAGGCCTAGGAAGTCGGGTTTTGGGGGTTTAATTGTTGATAAATATGAGTAAATAATGGTTGTTTTAATCATTTGTATAATGAATATTGGGGAACAACATTTATTTTGACTATATTCGTATAGCACATTAATATTTATTGTTAAAAAAGCACAATAATATTTATGTTTTTAGATATTACGTAATGCATAAATAATTAAATGTAGTTTATTGTCGTCCGTATAAAACACAGATTAAAAAAATAAGTATTCTTACTTTGAAAAGTCATCAAAATTATTGTGTTACCGGATCCGATTTTATTTATCTTCTATAGTAAATATTATTTAAAAAAATGATCTCAATAATGGTGTTAATTTATTTTATGCTAGACATTAAGAAGACTAACAAAAATTATGATCGTTTTAATTTTTTTGTCGAATATCATCTTAATTACGCTTCAAAAAAAAAGTACAAGATGAGAGAGTTACGCTTCAAAAATATAGCTTAAAACAAACTCAATTATATAAAATAATTGATTGAATTGAGCTTTATTTTTGTATTATTTTTTTATTTCTTTATACTAAGATTGTATTTTGAGCGGAAAATAAAGTTTTCTCTTACCCCCTTAGCTTTTTTTAAAAAAAAAATTATTTTTTTTCTATAAGAGTTATTTAAAAAATATTAATTTTTAATAGAAAAAATGTAGTATATGTTTTGCTATTCACTTTCAAACTTTTAGTTTTACAAATATATATTGAATTATGAAAAGTACTTTGGTAAAATATCATTTAAGAAAAGTTTTTTTTTTTAAGAATTCTTTTTGAAAGTTCTTTCATTTTGGATAAAAAAAAATCATTTCGTTTAGGTATAGAGGAAGTAAATTATTTTTTATAATTAATCATATATTTAAGCTGCAATTACAAACACATTGTGTATATTTAAAGTCATCTAAAATTTAGTTTTAATTATGATTATAAAATTATTAAATATACTCTCTCCGTCTTGAAAAGTTAGATGAACATGTGTCATTCACGTGACCCACATTTAATTTAAAGGATAAAACAAGAAAATCAATAAAAATTAAAGTTACACAACTATATGGGTTCTAAGTGTGAATCTAAAAAGTAAAAGGTAAACTATACTATATTAAAAGCAAGAAAGTGATCAAAATGGAAATTTGGCGCTAAAAAACGTCAACATCAAATGGTTAAATTTAGAAATCTGTCAAGGGTATTTTAGTCATTTACGTTCATGGTATAAATGTAGATATTAGACATTGAAATCAACACCAAGTGCTTTTGATTGGATGCCTTAATTTATGAATTTTTTTCCCCAAATTATTTGACCTCAATTATTTTATAATAAATTAATTAAAAAAAAATTACACCAAAATTCATAATTTTTTTCCTCTACAAATAGAGACTAATTTATTTTTAAATGGTCAGCCATTATGGTGATTGGATGTCTATATATTTCGTGTTATTATATCGACTAATTATATATTGCTTGCGCATATATTTTACAGTAAACAGAGGAGTTCAGAATTTGACTACTCGATTGTAGCGGACTTAAGAAAAATGGTTGATGAAAACAACCCGTATGCGAAGATTTACAGAACAGCTGCAGAGCGTATTTCTTTGAGAGGTTCGAGTGAGATAAAGCTTCGACTGATAGGAAAGCGATCTAAGGATGGAAGAACGTATAATTTGCCAACAACTTCTGAAGTGGCAGCTCTTATCGAGGGTGATATTCAAGATACACCTGATGTGAGAGACATTATAGTTGAAAAGCGGTGTGGTGACTCTAAACAAATACACGAGTTCAACCCATGTTATCTTCCTCTTCAGTACCCGCTGCTGTTTGTTTATGGGGAAGATGGGTTCTATACAGATATTCCTAGAAATATGCCTCCAATGTCAAAGCGACCCAATCTTTCTTTGAAAGAGTTCTTATCATTCCGACTACAGGAGAGGTATGCAGAAGGACACCAACTTATGAGAAGTGGAAGACTACTGTAGCAGTTTATGGTTGATGCATATATAATGATGGACACACAGAGGCTTCAGTGGATTCGTCATAATCAACCCGCTCTTAGGGTCGAAACTTATAGAAAACTTACAAATGCAGTTTCAAGAGGAGATACTAATCCATCGTCTGTGGGTAGACGAGTTGTGTTGCCGTCAACATACACCGGTGGACAGCGGTGGATGACTCAGAATTTTCAAGATGCATTAGCTATTTGCAGGTGGACAGGATATCCATCACTCTTTATCACGTTTACCTGCAATCCAAAGTGGCCAGAAATTACAAGATTTGTTCAGAAGGAGGGACGAAGACCGAAAGATAGGGCTGATATTCTATGTAAGGTTTTTAAGATGAAGCTTGATGAATTGGTAAAGGATTTGAAGGAAAAGAAAATTTTTGGCGAGCCTAATGCGCGTTAGTAATCCTTTCACAATATATATGTGTTGTAGTTGAATATCGTTTGTTAATATAATTGTTTTATCCATCTGTCCTACATTTTTTTGATAATTTTGGTTAACTTGATCAAAATTACAAATTATAGTAGGACGAATTCTATACTCCCTCTGTCCCATAAGTCTTAAGAAAACTTTCTATTTTGGGCGTCCCATAACTCTTAAGAAATTTACTATTCCCTCCACTCATTCTCTCTCCTACATTATTTTAATACTCACAACACATTATAATTTACTATTCCCTCCACTCATTCTCTCTCATATTTAATTTTTCACACTCACAACACTTCTTCCACTCATTCTCTCTCCTAATACTATAATAATATTCCTTAATTCCCGTGCCAAATGGAATCTTCCTAAGCTCTATGGGACGGAGGGAGTATATAATTACTAAACCACATATTTTATTTTTTGGCACAATAATTTTAATTATGCTCATTTTTTATTTTATACAGTTGTTTACACAGTGGAGTTTCAAAAATGAGGTCTTCCCCATGTTCATATTCTTCTTTTTCTCAAAAGTAATGACCAAACACTAATTGCTGAGGATGTCGACAAGTGTATAAGTGCTGAGATCCCCGATAAAGAAACTGATCTGAAATTGTACGAGGCCGTGAAAGAATATATGGCGCATGGTCCTTGTGGTGTTGCTAACCTAAAATCTCCTTGAATAGATAACAAAAGATGCACGAAGAACTTCCCCAAAAGCTTTAATGAAGGCACTTCCGTTGACGAGAACGGATATTATGTTTACCGGAGGAGAGACACCGGGGAAAATGTAGACAAAAACGGAGTTTTCCTCGATAATAGGTATATTGTGCCTTATAATCCACAGCTGTTGTTGAAGTACCGGGCTCACATCAACGTGGAATACTGTAATCAAAGCAAATCAATAAAGTACTTATTCAAGTATATCAACAAGGGAGTTGACAAAATAGGGGTAGGTTTTGAAGTGAATGATGAAATTAAAAGGTATATTGATTGTCGATATGTCTCCCCTTTTAAAGCGATGTGGAGAATATTTGCATTTGATATCCATTACAGGAAACCCGCTGTAGAGCGCTTATCTTTCCATTTAGAGGAAACCCGCTGTAGAGCAGTCACAGTAGGCTAGCGTGATGGCAAAGCAGTCACGGATGCCATCACATTATATGTTTTTCCCTCTAGCGCCAACAACGTAGTCCGGGCGGGAATGGAAAATTCTAATTTTTATCAAAGGCGATGGCTTTAGCAATCGCGTTTTACAAAAATATTAAATTAAATAATTTTAAAATTGAATTTTTAATTTTTTTTTAAAGGTGATTGCCTTTGCCGTCACGAAATAGGTAATATAAAAAAAAACATTAAATTAACCATTTAGAAAACCATTCCTTTTCCTCTCTCTCATTCCATGACTGAAACCCTTCTTTTCCTCTCTCATTCATTCACATTCACAGCCACGGTTCCTCTTCCTCTTCGTCTTCCTTCAGCGCCGCCGATCTAGGGTTCCTGTCGCTCCATCCTTGCAGACGGCGAACGGTAAGCTCCTCCCCCAATTGTTTCCTTCTCCGTTCCTCCCCTCTATCTCCGTCTCCCTCCCCTCTATCTCCGTCGTTGTCGCCGGCGATGCCCTAATTTACTACCATCTTTGTTGCAGCTTCTAGCCCTAGTTGTCGTCTCCGGTGGTTTGGCGATAGTGGATGGTGGTGAGATGGCGGAACCACCGGCACTTGACGTGAAGGAGAACAGGTTTCTGAAAGGCGTTTTTGCGGTTGCCGGAATCATGTCTACTCTCGTTATCTATGGTGTCTTACGGGTGTTTGATTTGATAATAAATGCATAAATTGTTTTTCAATTAAGATTGACTTTCAGTTGATCAGATTTGAGTCATTGATTTGAAATTGTTGGATTGTGTGTTAGTTCCGAATACCTTCTTGATAAGGAATTACTTTACCCTAAAACCACTCACTCGCCTGAGGAACTAATTGATGATTAGGTTTACTGCATTGGACTCTTTCAAGTTGGTTGCTTGATTTGAACGTTATTATGCCTGTTTATCAAAATTGTTAGTTCTATGAGGCTGGGGATGGAATTAAATTCATATTCGCTTCTATAACTCGAACATGGCTGTAATTTAGCAGTATATATTTCATGTACATTATCTCTATTAATAGACTCTTTGGAGGTCTTCAGCGCCCTTTTTAATTAGCTTTCTGTTTCATTTTGTATGCTTTCAATCATTAATGGTGTTCTGAAATGGAGTTTTGTACAGAAGAAGCATCTATTGCCAGGTATTGGGTGGGTACACTGTACTTAAAAAACAAAGCAACGGGGTTAGAAATGAATTTGATATATGATTGATACCAGTGGCGAAGCCAGAATTTTTTTGCAATGGGGTCAAAAAATATTATAGTGTAATTTTTACTTAAATTGAAGGGGGGCAAAAGCATAATTTCTAGAGATACAAAGCCATTTTCTCCAAAATTAAAGGTGCTAAACTGTCACATTTCAAAATTTAAGGTGGGCATGTGACACCCATGGCTTTGGGGTGGCCTCGCCACTGATTGATACCTTGGCTGGAGTGGTGGAAAGAAAAGTAGATAATTTTCTTTCGTCCAATGTATAAATTCATGACGAGTATTCAGTGAAGCAAAAGTTTGAAATGTTTCAAAAACATACTAAGAAAATTTTCACGAGTTTCTTAGAGAAGAGAACTGAGTAACACAAGCCTATATTATTCATTATCCTTATTTTTTGTTCGAAGGTTTCATTTTAAGAGTTTCTTTATTCAATTTGGAGCACTGAAATTTCTGTGATATCAAGTATTGTAATGAAATGTGAACTTCCTTGTGCATCGATTACTTGAGATTCTTAAACTTATAGAATCTTTCAAGAATTTATTGCTATACCTAAGACCCTTAGGACAATTATACTTCAAAGCTTGTTGATAGAAGGGTGAAGCTTGCCCAATTGCAATTATGTATATGGTAAAAATAGCACGCTTACCTGCTTACACGGACACTCATAAATAGATTATGCTTCTAGTTGTATATAGCATTGAGATCTTGCAATACTTTATGCATTGTCTAGAAATTGAGAAAAAAGGAAGAAAATGTATGTAAGTGAAGCATTGGTTTTTTAGTTCCAACGAGAAAATCAATGATAAAATTCAACAACAAAAAATTATATACTTATATTGTACTAATTGGTCTTATTGTAAATTTAAGGAATTATTGATTTATATAATGGCATACTTTT
The DNA here is from genome assembly GCA_022495995.1 of Adenophora triphylla var. japonica. Taxonomy (NCBI): domain Eukaryota; kingdom Viridiplantae; phylum Streptophyta; class Magnoliopsida; order Asterales; family Campanulaceae; genus Adenophora; species Adenophora triphylla. The sequence goes on along the minus strand of JAFEMH010006201.1, from coordinate 90,403 downwards.
TCTGTGCTATAATAAATATTTATTTGTCCTTAATTGTTTTCTTTTGAGGGTAGGTTTTTTCTTGGTACAATCTAATCTTATGAGGATAGTTGTGGATGAATATCAAAGACGTCGATAATGTTTTCGGATAAACATGAAATATAATTTAAGAAAAATAAATTGAATTCTAGATCTGTGTTATTTTTACCTGTTGTATTTTTTAATTTAAATATGGTTGTCGTGATGATCGGATAGTGTGGGTGGATGTGTGTGGATTGAAAGTTTCAGTAAAATTGAAAAATCTTCTACAAAAAATCTTTTTTTTTTAAACCATGAAAATTGAAAAATCTAAAGCATTGTGAAATTAAAGTATTAGGATACAAAGAGGGCATCTCTGGGAAACATTTATTTTATTTTATTATATTATATTATATAAACTCTTCTTTAAACACAACTGAAATAAAATTAAGATACAAAGAGGTCATTTCTAGGAAACATTCTTTTTATTTTATTATATAAACTCTTCTTTAAACACAACTGAAATGAAATTATTAGAAGTGACAATTTAAAAATTATGTATAATTAAATTTGTCTAACATTTTGGTCGGAATCATAAGATGGGGTATTTTTTTAGATCATAATGATACAATATAGGAGTAAAGCATATTTGTAGGCCTAGGAAGTCGGGTTTTGGGGGTTTAATTGTTGATAAATATGAGTAAATAATGGTTGTTTTAATCATTTGTATAATGAATATTGGGGGAACAACATTTATTTTGACTATATTCTGTATAGCACATTAATATTTATTGTTAAAAAAAAGCACAATAATATTTATGTTTTTTAGATATTACGTAATGCATAAATAATTAAATGTAGTTTATTGTCGTCCGTATAAAACACAGATTAAAAAAATAAGTATTCTTACTTTGAAAAGTCATCAAAATTATTGTGTTACCGGATCCGATTTTATTTATCTTCTATAGTAAATATTATTTAAAAAAATGATCTCAATAATGGTGTTAATTTATTTTATGCTAGACATTAAGAAGACTAACAAAAATTATGATCGTTTTAATTTTTTTGTCGAATATCATCTTAATTACGCTTCAAAAAAAAAGTACAAGATGAGAGAGTTACGCTTCAAAAATATAGCTTAAAACAAACTCAATTATATAAAATAATTGATTGAATTGAGCTTTATTTTTGTATTATTTTTTATTTCTTTATACTAAGATTGTATTTTGAGCGGAAAATAAAGTTTTCTCTTACCCCCTTAGCTTTTTTTTAAAAAAAAAAAAGTGATTTTTTTTTTGCTATAAGAGTTATTTAAAAAATATTAATTTTTAATAGAAAAAATGTAGTATATGTTTTGCTATTCACTTTCAAACTTTTAGTTTTACAAATATATATTGAATTATGAAAAGTACTTTGGTAAAATATCATTTAAGAAAAGTTTTTTTTTTAAGAATTCTTTTTGAAAGTTCTTTCATTTTGGATAAAAAAAAATCATTTAGTTTTGGTATGGAGGAAGTAAATTATTTTTTATAATTAATCATATATATAAGCTGCAATTACAAACACATTGTGTATATTTAAAGTTATCTAAAATTTAGTTTTAATTATTATTATAAAATTATTAAATATACTCTCTCCGTCTCGAAAAGTTAGATGAACATGTGTCATTCATGTGACCCACATTTAATTTAAAGGATAAAACAAGAAAATCAATAAAAATTAAAGTTACACAACTATATGGGTTCTAAGTGTGAATCTAAAAAGTAAAAGGTAAACTATACTATATTAAAAGCAAGAAAGTGATCAAAATGGAAATTTGGCGCTAAAAAATGTCAACATCAAATGGTTAAATTTAGAAATCTGTCAAGGGTATTTTAGTCATTTACGTTCATGGTATAAATGTAGATATTAGACATTGAAATCAACACCAAGTGCTTTTGATTGGATGCCTTAATTTATGAATTTTTTTTCCCCAAATTATTTGACCTCAATTATTTTATAATAAATTAATTAAAAAAAATTACACCAAAATTCATAATTTTTTTCCTCTACAAATAGAGACTAATTTGTTTTTAAATGGTCAGCCATTATGGTGATTGGATGTCTATATATTTCGTGTTATTATATCGACTAATTATATATTGCTTGAGCATATATTTTACAGTAAACAGAGGAGTTCAGAATTTGACTACTCGATTGTAGCGGACTTAAGAAAAATGGTTGATGAAAACAACCCGTATGCGAAGATTTACAGAACAGCTGCAGAGCGTATTTCTTTGAGAGGTTCGAGTGAGATAAAGCTTCGACTGATAGGAAAGCGATCTAAGGATGGAAGAACGTATAATTTGCCAACAACTTCTGAAGTGGCAGCTCTTATCGAGGGTGATATTCAAGATACACCTGATGTGAGAGACATTATAGTTGAAAACCGGTGTGGTGACTCTAAACAAATACACGAGTTCAACCCATGTTATCTTCCTCTTCGCACTCCGCCGCCGTTTGTTTATGGGGAAGATGGGTTCTATACAGTATATTCCTAGAAATATGCCTCCAATGTCAAAGCGACCCAATCTTTCTTTGAAAGAGTTCTTATCATTCCGACTACAGAGAGGTATGCGAAGGACACCAACTTATGAGAAGTGGAAGACTACCGGCAGAGCTTATGGTTGATGCGTATATAATGATGGACACACAGAGGCTTCAAGTGGATTCGTCATAATCAACCCGCTCTTAGGGTCGAAACTTATAGAAAACTTACAAATGCGCTTTCAAGAGGAGATACTAATCCATCGTACGCGGGTAGACGAGTTGTGTTGCCGTCAACATACACCGGTGGACAGCGGTGGATGACTCAGAATTTTCAAGATGCATTAGCTATTTGCAGGTGGACAGGATATCCATCACTCTTTATCACGTTTACCTGCAATCCAAAGTGGCCAGAAATTACAAGATTTGTTCAGAAGGAGGGGCGAAGACCGGAAGATAGGGCTGATATTCTATGTAAGGTTTTTAAGATGAAGCTTGATGAATTGGTAAAGGATTTGAAGGAAAAGAAAATTTTTGGCGAGCCTAATGCGCGTTAGTAATCCTTTCACAATATATCTGTGTTGTAGTTGAATATCGTTTGTTAATATAATTGTTTTATCCATCTGTCCTACATTTTTTTGATAATTTTGGTTAACTTGATCAAAATTACAAATTATAGTAGGACGAATTCTATATATAATTACTAAACCACATATTTTATTTTTTGGCACAATAATTTTAATTATGCACATTTTTTATTTTATACAGTTGTTTACACAGTGGAGTTTCAAAAACGAGGTCTTCCCCATGTTCATATTCTTCTTTTTCTCAAAAGTAAAGACCAAGCACTAATCGCTGAGGATGCCGACAAGTGTATAAGTGCTGAGATCCCCGATAAAGAAACTGATCCGAAATTGTACGAGGCCGTGAAAGAATATATGGCGCATGGTCCTTGTGGTGTTGCTAACCTAAAATCTCCTTGATTAGATAACAAAAGATGCACGAAGAACGTCCCCAAAAGCTTTAATGAAGGCACTTCCGTTGACGAGAACGGATATTATGTTTACCGGAGGAGAGACACCGGGGAAAATGTAGACAAAAACGGAGTTTTCCTCGATAATAGGTATATTGTGCCTTATAATCCACAGCTGTTGTTGAAGTACCGGGCTCACATCAACGTGGAATACTGTAATCAAAGCAAATCAATAAAGTACTTATTCAAGTATATCAGCAAGGGAAGTGACAGAATAGGGGTAGGTTTTGAAGTGAATGATGAAATTAAAAGGTATATCAATTGTCGATATGTCTCTGCATGTGAAGCGATGTGGAGAATATTTGCATTTGATATCCATTACAAGAAACCCGCTGTAGAGCGCTTATCTTTCCATTTACAGGAAACCCCCTGTAGAGCAGTCACAGTAGGCTAGCGTGAAGGCAAAGCAGTCACGGATGCCATCACATTATATGTTTTTCCCTCTAGCGCCAACAACGTAGTCCGGGCGGGAATGGAAAATTCTAATTTTTATCAAAAGCGATGGCTTTAGCAATCGCGTTTTACAAAAATATTAAATTAAATAATTTTAAAATTGAATTTTTAATTTTTTTTAAAGGTGATTACCTTTGCCGTCACGAAATAGGTAATATAAAAAAAAAACATTAAATTAACCATTTAGAAAACCATTCCTTTTCCTCTCTCTCATTCCATGACTGAAACCCTTCTTTTCCTCTCTCATTCATTCACATTCACAGCCACGGTTCCTCTTCCTCTTCCTCTTCCTTAGCCGCCGATCTAGGGTTCTGCCGCTCCATCCTTGCAGATGGCGAACGGTAAGCTCCTCCCCCAATTGTTTCCTTCTCCGTTCCTCCCCTCTATCTCCGTCTCCCTCCCCTCTATCTCCGTCGTTGTCGCCGGCGATGCCCTAATTTACTACCATCTTTGTTGCAGCTTCTAGCCCTAGTTGTCGTCTCCGGTGGTTTGGCGATAGTGGATGGTGGTGAGATGGCGGAACCACCGGCACTTGACGTGAAGGAGAACAGGTTTTTGAAAGGCGTTTTTGCGGTTGCCGGAATCATGTCTACTCTCGTTATCTATGGCGTCTTACAGGTGTTTGATTTGATAATAAATGCATAAATTGTTTTTCAATTAAGATTGACTTTCAGTTGATCAGATTTGAGTCATTGATTTGAAATTGTTGGATTGTGTGTTAGTTCCGAATACCTTCTTGATAAGGAATTACTTTACCCTAAAACCACTCACTCGCCCGAGGAACTAATTGATGATTAGGTTTACGTTTGGACTCTTTCAAGTTGGTTGCTTGATTTGAACGTTATTATGCTGTTTATCAAAATTGTTAGTTCTATGGTCTGGGGATGGAATTAAATTCATATTCGCTTCTATAACTCGAACATGGCTGTAATTAGCAGTATATATTTCATGTACATTATCTCTATTAATAGACTCTTTCGAGGTCTTCGGCGCCCTTTTAATTCGTAAAATCTAGGGAGAAACACGTTTTCCATAAGTTATGGAGAAACGGGTTACGGGTATCGAACCTTTTGAAAGGATATCCGTAAACTTTTTGTATTGGCCATGACCTTGTCCCATGGTTACTCGGATATCGCCTCAAAGGTTCCGATATCCGTATCCCTTTGAAAGGATATCCGAAGCTTTATGAAAGTGATATCCGTGAAACCTTCAAAATGATATCCAGAAACTTTCAAAATGTTTCTGGATATTCATTTATGGTTTCTGGATATACATTTGAAGGTTTCTGGATATCCAGAAACCTTCAATAAGCAATTTCTGGTTTTGGCCTTGAATTTGGCTTCTAATCTATTTTTTCTGGATATCCGCCCAAAGGCTTCTATATATCCGTTCCAAAGCTTCTGGATATCCAGAACCCTTTGAGACTGATATCCAGATATTTTCTTCTGGTTATCAAACGTATAGCTTCTGGCTATTAAAAATGCGTTTCTCCATAGTTATGGAGAAACGCGTTTCTAAGCAGACCTACTCTTTTTAATTAGCTTTCTGTTTCATTTTGTATGCTTTCAATCATTAATGGTGTTCTGAAATGGATTTTTGTACAGAAGAAGCATCTATTGCCAGGTATTGGGTGGGTACACTGTACTTAAAAAACAAAGCAACGGGGTTAGAAATGAATTTGATATATGATTGATACCAGTGGCGAAGCCAGAATTTTTTTGCAATGGGGTCAAAAAATATTATAGTGTAATTTTTACTTAAATTGAAGGGGGGTCAAAAGCATAATTTTTAGAGATACAAAGCCATTTTCTCCAAAATTAAAGGTGCTAAACTGTCACATTTCAAAATTTAAGGTGGGCATGTGACACCCATGGCTTTGGGGTGGCCTCGCCACTGATTGATACCTTGGCTGGAGTGGTGGAAAGAAAAGTAGATAATTTTCTTTCGTCCAATGTATAAATTCATGACGAGTATTCAGTGAAGCAAAAGTTTGAAATGTTTCAAAAACATACTAAGAAAATTTTCACGAGTTTCTTAGAGAAGAGAACTGAGTAACACAAGCCTATATTATTCATTATCCTTATTTTTTGTTCGAAGGTTTCATTTTAAGAGTTTCTTTATTCAATTTGGAGCACTGAAATTTCTGTGATATCAAGTATTGTAATGAAATGTGAACTTCCTTGTGCATCGATTACTTGAGATTCTTAAACTTATAGAATCTTTCAAGAATTAATTGCTATACCTAAGACCCTTAGGACAATTATACTTCAAAGCTTGTTGATAGAAGGGTGAAGCTTGCCCAATTGCAATTATGTATATGGTAAAAATAGCACGCTTACCTGCTTACACGGACACTCATAAATAGATTATGCTTCTAGTTGTATATAGCATTGAGATCTTGCAATACTTTATGCATTGTCTAGAAGTTGAGAAAAAAGGAAGAAAATGTATGTAAGTGAAGCATTGGTTTTTTAGTTCCAACGAGAAAATCAATGATAAAATTCAACTACAAAAAATTATATACTTATATTGTACTAATTGGTCTTATTGTAAATTTAAGGAATTATTGATTTATATAATGGCATACTTTTTCTGTGCTATAATAAATATTTATTTGTCCTTAATTGTTTTCTTTTGAGGGTAGGTTTTTTCTTGGTACAATCTAATCTTATGAGGATAGTTGTGGATGAATATCAAAGACGTCGATAATGTTTTCGGATAAACATGAAATATAATTTAAGAAAAATAAATTGAATTCTAGATCTGTGTTATTTTTACCTGTTGTATTTTTTAATTTAAATATGGTTGTCGTGATGAGCGGATAGGGTGGGTGGATGTGTGTGGATTGAAAGTTTCAGTAAAATTGAAAAATCTTCTACAAAAAATCTTTTTTTTAAACCATGAAAATTGAAAAATCTAAAGCATTGTGAAATTAAAGTATTAGGATACAAAGAGGGCATCTCTGGGAAACATTTATTTTATTTTATAATATTATATTATATAAACTCTTCTTTAAACACAACTGAAATAAAATTAAGATACAAAGAGGTCATTTCTAGGAAACATTCTTTTTATTTTATTATATAAACTCTTCTTTAAACACAACTGAAATGAAATTATTAGAAGTGACAATTTAAAAATTATGTATAATTAAATTTGTCTAACATTTTGGTCGAATCATAAGATGGGGTATTTTTAAAGATCATAATGATACAATATAGGAGTAAAGCATATTTGTAGGCCTAGGAAGTCGGGTTTTGGGGGTTTAATTGTTGATAAATATGAGTAAATAATGGTTGTTTTAATCATTTGTATAATGAATATTGGGGGAACAACATTTATTTTGACTATATTCTGTATAGCACATTAATATTTATTGTTAAAAAAAAGCACAATAATATTTATGTTTTTTAGATATTACGTAATGCATAAATAATTAAATGTATTTTATTGTCGTCCGTATAAAAACATGATTAAAAAATAAGTATTCTTACTTTGAAAAGTCATCAAAATTATTGTGTTACCGGATCCGATTTTATTTATCTTCTATAGTAAATATTATTTAAAAAAATGATCTCAATAATGGTGTTAATTTATTTTATGCTAGACATTAAGAAGACTAACAAAAATTATGATCGTTTTAATTTTTTGGTCGAATATCATTTTAATTACGCTTCAAAAAAAAAGTACAAGATGAGAGAGTTATGCTTCAAAAATATAGCTTAAAACAAACTCAATTATATAAAATAATTGATTGAATTGAGCTTTATTTTTGTATTATTTTTTATTTCTTTATACTAAGATTGTATTTTGAGCGGAAAATAAAGTTTTCTCTTACCCCCTTAGCTTTTTTTTTAAAAAAAAAAGTGATTTTTTTTTGCTATAAGAGTTATTTAAAAAATATTAATTTTTAATAGAAAAAACGTAGTATATGTTTTGCTATTCACTTTCAAACTTTTAGTTTTACAAATATATATTGAATTATGAAAAGTACTTTGGTAAAATATCATTTAAGAAAAGTTTTTTTTTTAAGAATTCTTTTTGAAAGTTCATTCATTTTGGATAAAAAAAAATCATTTAGTTTTGGTATAGAGGTAGTAAATTATTTTTTATAAGTAATCATATATATAAGCTGCAATTACAAACACATTGTGTATATTTAAAGTTATCTAAAATTTAGTTTTAATTATTATTAAAAAATTATTAAATATACTCTCTCCGTCTCGAAAAGTTAGATGAACATGTGTCATTCATGTGACCCACATTTAATTTAAAGGATAAAACAAGAAAATCAATAAAAATTAAAGTTACACAACTATATGGGTTCTAAGTGTGAATCTAAAAAGTAAAAGGTAAACTATACTATATTAAAAGCAAGAAAGTGATCAAAATGGAAATTTGGCGCTAAAAAACGTCAACATCAAATGGTTAAATTTAGAAATCTGTTAATGGTATTTTAGTCATTTACGTTCATGGTATAAATGTAGATATTAGACATTGAAATCAACACCAAGTGCTTTTGATTGGATGCCTTAATTTATGAATTTTTTTCCCCAAATTATTTGACCTCAATTATTTTATAATAAATTAATTAAAAAAAAATTACACCAAAATTCATAATTTTTTTCCTCTACAAATAGAGACTAATTTATTTTTAAATGGTCAGCCATTATGGTGATTGGATGTCTATATATTTCGTGTTATTATATCGACTAATTATATATTGCTTGCGCATATATTTTACAGTAAACAGAGGAGTTCAGAATTTGACTACTTCGACTGATGTGAGAGACATCTATAATCTATAACTATATAAAAGTTGAAGTGCAAAAAACACTTTATTACACCCACTTTTTCCCGCTCATACAAGCACCTGGACTCAAAAAAGACTAGATTCATTTCCCTAAAACCAATTACTTCATGCACCTCTCTTTAGATACTCCGTTAAAAATAATAAGGTGGTCCTTTGATATTCCGTTAAAAACGCATTCTTTTCTCTCTCCCCCCTCTCTCCAGCGTCACTCCCTCTTCCCCAAAAAACATTACCGCCCTCTGCTGCCGCAACCAACGCTGCGTCGCCTCCTCCTCTCTTCTGCCATGGTCACCGCCCCCTCTCTCATCTTATGGAGCCGCTCTCTCTCTCTCTCTCTTTCTCTCTCTCTTCTCTCTTTTGCCATGCTTGCTTCCGTGCATGTAACCCATTTGGTTGCTTCAGCATAACCACCATCGCCATCGTCAAGGTCGTGTGAAGGTAAAGGCTTTACTCTAAATCTCCTGACTTGTGATTTCAATTTCACCATTTTCCCCCAAATTCAACCTTTTCCAATCTCAAAATTAGGGCTTCAATTTATGACTTGCAGCAACAAGAGAACCCCTAATTCTGAATTTTGTTGACTGCCTTTGTATGGGAGGAGCTTGGTACAAAACTTAAAGATCTTTTTGGAATGGGTAGGTCTGGAGTTGTTGCTTCTCTTGTTGCTGCAAGTCATAAGCTTCATAGCCATGAACATAAGGTTTGTACTCGATATAACATGATTGTGTATTTACTTCATAGTCATTTTCTTTGCCAGTGTTGTCAGGACCTTGCTGCAGCTGTATGCCTGGAAAATGACAAGCCTAGATGCATCGTACCTAGAATATTATTTCTGGACAACTACTTTTGCCGCAAGGATAAACCCAACTGGAATTGGCCCAGTGGAGCTAGGGTGCATCTCATGGGGTCTTTGATTCTTCAGTCAAATTTTCGATTTCCAAGTGTATGTGGCTTTTCTTTCATCTTCATTTCTGTTTTTTACTTCACTGTAAAAGCTTTTCTACTTTCATAGAAAGACTACACCATGTTTAGGGTTTGTGTTTTGATACACCGTATGGTTTTACATTTATGATGAAATGCTGAATTGGTTGAATGATGAATGTGAAAAAACAGTCCTGTCAGGTCAGAGGAAAAGAACAATGTATGATGCGGGTCTGTATGATCCTGGCGATGATGATGACGAAAACGAGGTGCGTTTCTTTGTATTACTTGTTTGAATTTCTTGATTTATATTGGCTAATTTTTGTGTATTGCATCAGGGTTTTTCTGATTGTTTAATCTATTCATATGATATGCCAAATGTTTTATACAGTTTTGTTTTGCTTTTGATCTTAATAATCTCTCTTAACAATGACTTTATGCTCTTTTAGAAAATAATCAGAATATTTTCTTCATTGAATGGGGATTGAGAAATGTGATATTCACTACTCCCTCCGTCCCAAAATGAATGTCCAAATTTTCTCTTGATCAAGAACTAAATTAGAAATTCATTTTGGGACGGAGGTATCATATTACAATAAACTATACCTAAATGTTTGCAATAACTAACATTCAATGTTGATACAATTTAATATCCTAATCTAGCAACTCTAAGCCTAAGTTTAGCAGATCAATTCCATGTTATGGAATTGGAATTTAATGAACACATGATCAGGGAATTTTGGATGCTCAAAACCAGGGGGTTGAGATACAATGCTTTGTTCAGTTTGAATACATGATCAGGGAATTTTGGATGCTCAAAACCAGGGGGTTGAGATACAAACACTTTTTCATTTAAAACTCCATTTAGAAATGCACTCTTGACATCCATCTGAAATACTTTCATCTTCTTGAATGAAGCATAGGCAAGGAATAGCCTTATAGCTTCAAGTCTTGCAACAGGTGCAAAGGTCTCATCATAGTCAATGCCTTCCTCTTGTCTGTATCCTTGGGCAACCAGTCTGGCTTTGTTTCTAATTACAACACCTTCTTCATTCATCTTGTTTCTAAAAACCCATCTTGTTCCAATAACAGTTTGATTTCTTGGTTTAGGAACAAGTTGCCATACTTTGTTTCTTTCAAACTGCTCTAGTTCTTCTTCCATGGCTTCAATCCGATCGGCATCTTGGAGTGCTTCATTTATCTTCTTTGGTTCCACTTGGGATATGAATGCACTCATGAGAAAAGGAATGTTGTCTCAGGAACGGGGTTTTATCAATTTGAAGGCCGATGTAAAGATCTTTATTGGGTGGAATGATATGGGTAATGGTGGTTTCATCATTGGTTTTGGGAGGAGAAGGAGGATTATTGGATGAAGATGGAAGGAGGTTAGAAGATGGATTAGATGAGGAATTGGGATGGCCGTCGGCTAAGGGTTGGGTCGGTAAGGGTTGGTTTGTCGGCTAAGGGTTGATTTTGAGGAAGATCGGTCAAGGGATGACTATTTATTTGAATATTTTCTTCCTCATCCATTGGATTGAAAGTGGGAGAGATTGCCGTTGACTTTGTTGGGTGGATTGGTTGTTGATGAGAGTGGGATGGTTCATGGTATGCAGGCATAGGATGGCTGTCGGATGAATTTCTTGGAACCATGTATGGAAGGTTTGAAGAATCTTGTTCATGATCGAGAATAGTTGAATCAAGATTGGGGGATGATTCAGGGAGATTATCTAGATTTCCCAACCCTTCATCAAAATCACATAATTCAGTTATACTTTGATCATTGTTTTCATCAAAGTCAACATGAATAGATTCTTCCACAACAAGTCTTCTTTTGTTGTACACTCTATAAGCTTTGCTTGTGTTAGAGTATCCAAGAAAAATACCTTCATCACTTTTGGAGTCAAATTTGTCCAAATTGTTCTTGCCATTGTTGTGAATGAAGCATCTACTTCCAAAGCTGTGAAAGTAGGAAATGGTAGGGACTTTGTTGTTCCATAATTCATATGGAGTCTTCTTGTGAAATTTGTTGATCGGGGTTTTGTTTTGAACATACAGCGAGTAATGTGACTTCACCCCAAAAATATTTTGGGAGATTATGTTCTCGACAACATTGTTCTTCTGCCTCACATATTGTTCTCGTTCTTCCTTTACGCAACACCATTTCTTTGTGGAGTTCTTGGGGCTGAAAAATTGTGATCTATGCCTTTTGAATCACAATATTCTTCTACTCCAGTGTTCTCAAATTCCTTCCCATGGTCAGATCTGATCTTGATGAAGGATGTCCCTTTTTGATTTTGAATTTTATTGAATAGCTTTATCAGACAGCTAAGGGTGTCACTTTTGGATTCAAGAAGAATGATCCAAGTGAATCTTGTGAAATCATCAACAACAACTAGGGAGTATCTTTTTCCTCCTAAAGATCTAGTTCTTATGGGTCAAAAAAGATCCATATGAAGCGGTTCAATAGGTCTTTGAGGTGTCCAACTTGGTCTTGGGTTTGAATGAAGATTTCTTTTGCTTCCCACATTGGCATGCTTTGCAGAGTTTATCCTTTTTGAATGGGATCTTTGGTAGACCTCTGACAAGATTGGAATTTGCAAGCTTGGAAATGGTTTTGTGATTGAGGTGAGCCAATCTCTTGTGCCATAGCCATGACATATCGATTGATTGAAAGACAGAAGGCAGTGAGCATTTGAAGTTTCCACAATCTCTAAGTTTAAGCAATAGAGATTTCCTTTTCTTGATCCAGTTAGGATGACTTTATTGTTTTTATCTTTAACAGTGCATTTGTCTTTAGTACAAACAACATGATATCCCTTGTCACAGATTTGACTAATGCTGATCAAATTGTGTTTGAGACCCTCTACATAGGATACATTTGTAAAAATGATATCTTTTGTAACAAGATTTCCTGATCCTTTGACCTTAGCTTGGGAATTGTCACCAAAGGTTACATTTGGACCATTTTTAGGGGAATATTGTTGCAACCAGTCTTTATTGAAGGTCATGTGTCTACTACAACCACTATCTAAATACCAGATACCTTTCCTGGATACCTGCAAAACAAAAAATAAGATTTATGGTACCCTTTTTATTCTTTTGGGTCCAAAGGATTAGTTTTTCTTTGGAGCCCTAGCATTGTTCATTGATCCCTTATTGAAGAACTGGTTTAGGGTATGGTAATATGACATGATTTGCATCATGTAAGGTGTAAGGACAGTGGATTGGGAAGGATTGAAGTAGTCGTCTGGGTTGCTGTATTGGGGTTGAAACTGAAAATTATTTGAATGGGATGACCTTGGAGAGTCATTTTGATGAGCATGGCTTCTTCCATTTGAATATTGCCATTGAGGTTTTTGTTTTTTGGTGTATTTATGCTTGTTGTAGAATCTTTGTTGCCTTGGGGTTCTTTGTTGTTTGGAGGAATTTGGCTGTCTGTCATGCCTTGGCTGTCTGTCAACCCTTGGCTGTCTGACAGGGCTTGACTGACTAGCACCTCTTTGCAGCTTGACTTCTTCCTTTATATTGGCCCCTTTTTGAACCCAAATATACTTGCTTCCTTGAATTTTATTTGGTCCTTCCTTTGATTGACTAGGGCCACCCAAGATTTCCTTTTCTTTTCCTTTGGTTTGAATGGGATAGGTTTGAGTTTGATAGCTGCCAGAGCTTAGGTTTTCTAGAACCATTTTTTCAATGGCCCTTTCACCAGTGGGAGGAGTGTACACCTTTTGTGTAGGATCATCAGCACCAATCCCTGTTTTGTCACTGGGACGCCTTTGGGTGTAGGTGAAAAGAGATAATGCTTTGCTTGACATGTTCCATGAATCTATTTTCTTTTTAAGAGCATCATTTTCTTTTTCAAGATTACTGAGTTTTTGACAATTTTCATGATTATTAGATGTCTCAGCTGTCAGATCCATGTTTTGTTTTTCAAGCATGATGCATTGATCTCTTAGCCCTTGGCATGCTTTTTCAAGCTCAGAAATGGTTTTTGTGAGGTTGTCAATGGTTGAGGATTGGGAAAGGTTCTCATTGACCAGTGAAGCAAAGCTAGTTTTTTGTTTTTTGGTTTGAATTAAAAGAGTGCAAACTAATTGTTTAAAACCAGCAATATTTAAAGAGTTAAAATCATGTACCTCTTTTAGTTCATCAGCAGCAGCAAGTGCTTCCATCTCTTCCTCATTGTCAGATTCATCATCTTCAGCCATAAGGCATATCATGGCTTCTTCTCCTTCAGTTTCAGAGTCATCACTTGACATATACTCTTCATCACTAAATTTTGATGAGTCAGCAATCATGACTTGCTCTTTGTTTTTGTCATGTTTATTTTTGGAGCAATTGAAGCAGTTGCACTTAGAGCTGTGAATGATCTCTTTTGAGTAGGTCATCTTCTTAGCTGTCTGATTGTCCCTAGGTTTCCTTGGTTCAGGGCAATCAGATGAGTAATGTCCTTGCTTTCCACAATTGAAGCAATCAATTTTCTTCTTGTAGCTGTCTTGTTGAGCATTAGAGGTGGAGGGATTGAATTTTTTGTCAAAAGATTTCTTTTGAAATTTCATGGCATTTCTGACAGCCATGGAAATGAGGCTTGGAATGTCTTCTTGGGAGATCTGTTTGTCGACGCATTTGGAACCTGATGTTTATCTTTTGAAGAGCATTGTTGACAATGGTCTCAATGTCATGGTGAGTGATTGGCTTGTTGACAGTTTCTTGTGCGGTTAAAGCTAAGGTTTGTGAAATGGAGGGGACTCGATGGAATTTTTATCATACCTTCCAGTTCATAAGCTTCAAGCTTTCCAAAATATTGCTCAACTGTCCATGGTGCTCCATTCAGATCCTTCTCTAATAGGTAATGCTACCTTCTCATATTCTTGAGGGAGATTTGAGTAAATCTTGAGACAGAGATCTTGTTGTTCAAAGGTTTTTCCATGATCGGTAATTGATCTAACAAGGTTCTCAAACCTTGGCCGAGCAAAGCACTCACCTTTTCTCCAGGGTAGAACTTGAAATTGTCTAATTGCCTAAGCAAGTTGTACAAGTTTTGTGTCCTAACACCGGAGTGTTTAGTGAACTTGGTTTGAATAAGAGCCCATGCTTTGTTCGGCATTTGGTTCCTTAGCAATTTCTTGGGCTAGAGAGTCATTTACACTCTTTTGAAGAATGTTCTTGACTTTCAAGTTTGCACTTACCAATTGCTTTTCAGCTTCAGACCAAGTTTCTGGGGATTTGATCTTACTTGGTCCTCCATCAGTACAGATTTGAGTTGGGTATGACACTTCATTTTCTAGAACATACCAGTTCCAAATGCTGTTTGCATCAAGATAGGTTTTTATCTTTGATGCATAGATCTCAAAAGATCCACAGTCATCAATGTGTGGGATGTCTTTCTCATTATTTCTTCTTGGTTGAGGCATGGTGGGTTTGAAGAGAATCCTTCACAAGTTGTTAGACTTTTGAATGTGAAGACAAGCTCTGATACCAATTGAAAGGTCCTTGCTTGATATGCAGATGATCAGACAGCTATGGTATTGGCTTAGCTGTCAGATGATAGTTAAATTGTGCAGCGGAATAAGAGAGATTTGAAATATTGGTAGGACAACAAACACAAAGAAATAATGCAAGTGTGTGAATGTGATTGCAAAAATGTAATAACACAGAGAATTTAAAGTGGTTCAGAGTTCACTCCTCCTACATCCACCCCCACTGTCAAACTTGACAAGTGAGATCAATTTTATTATAATCTTTAATCAACAAAAATTACAAATGATTGATTCAGGCAAGTTCCTTGAACTTCCTCTTCCTAATTAGTACAAGCCAACTAGGGATACACTTAAAGTACAGACTCTTAAGTGCTTTTACAACTTGAAGTACAGTCCTCAAGATTTTACAAAATAACTAATACACTCAAAGTACAGTCTGAGTGATTACAACCGATTCTACACCTAAAGTACAGCCTTAGGTTTTTGGGGTTTGTGAATTAACACACTGGGTTGTTTGTTGTTGGTGAAGAGGTTTAGGGGTGAAGGTTTTGGTTTGGAACAGGGTTTTAAAGGTGAGGATTGGTGTGTGTGTGTGTGGATTACGGGAGGTGTGTGTGGGTGTTTGGAAAGGGTTTTTGACTGGGAAAATGAGTATTTTTCGGTGGTTTTGTTAGGGGAAGAACTCCTCTATTTATACCCTTCAATGTAGCCATTGGAATATGACTGCAGCTCTACATTAATGAGCTTTGACTGGTCTTTGTCCCACTTGTCCACATGCAGGTCTTTATGAGCCGGCTTGAGCTGTGAGCTTGAATCGAGAACTTCTAGAAGGTCTTGATGGTCTTCATTGGTCTTCATTGATGGACTTGATAGCCGTGAAGATGCAGGATCTAACTTGGTTGAGTTTGTGGTAACATGGTGTGAGAGGGGAGATGGGCTGCCCGAGGGTGAAGTCATAGGCCGTCGATCATGGCAAGTCTTAGCTATCGAGAGGATCTCTAATAAGGACTGAGATGCACTTGATGATCTTGATGACTTAGAGAGTGACTATGATTCATGTTTTTGATTGATTGTAAACATTGTATAAGGGAGAATCATAACTGTCAGACTCATAGCTATCAAAGTGAAGAATTATGACAGATAACATCTTTTGATATAAACCCTGTTCTATATATATGTATTCCTTTATCAAAACCAACTAACTAAGACATTGATCAAAGTTAGGTCCTAACATATTGTATTTACATTAGTGGTTAAAGTTTGATCAAATTTTCTCAAAGTTTCACTTCTGCTGGGACGAAGGGAGTATTTAGTTAATCATTTTTTATCATTTTTTATTTTAATGTCAATCTATTTTATTATACATAGGTTTGACACTCAGTGAAGAGCAAGTTAAAAATTGTGCATTGGCTGAGATTGATAAGTTATTGGCAGCGAATTGCAGCGGTCTACAAAATTATAAAGATATGCCTCAACCAAGCAATTCTGTAATTTCTGATGCGGAGAATATGCTAATATTGGATGAAATGTCTTATGATGTTGAGGAGATGAAGGCTTAGCACTCTAGATTACATAAATGTTTGACTGAAGAACAAAGGATGGTTTATGAAAAGATCATGACGGCTATTGATAGAGGAGATGGTGGAGTTTTCTTTTTGTATGGGTATGGTGGCACGGGGAAGACTTTCATATGGAAGACATTGTGCTCCGCCTTGCGAAGTAGGAGGGATATAGTTCTTCCGGTGGCTTCTAGCGGTATAGCTTCGTTGCTACTTTCGAGGGGTAGGACTGCTCACTCCAGATTTGGCATAACCATACAAATCAATGAAAGCTCAACTTGCAGCAAGATTAAGCCAGGTTCTGATTTGTGTGGTCTCCTAAAGAAAACGAAGCTGATAATTTGGGATGAGGCTCCGATGGCCCACAAGCACTGCTTTGAGGCGCTTGATCGGAGCTTGAGGGACGTTATGCGTAGTCGTTGCTCTGATAAGCCCTTTGGTGGATTAGTTGTTGTTTTTGTAGGAGATTTCAGGCAAATATTGCCTGTTGTGCCTAAAGGAAGCCGACATGATATTGTACATGCTGCCATCTGTTCATCTAAACTTTGGAATTCGTGTGAGGTCCTAAAATTGACAAAAAACATGAGATTGCAGGTAAATGATCTAATTTAAAACTCTTTACATATTACATTTCCCTGTTGCAGAAACTAAATGTTTCATCTCATTCATTGCCTAAATGTAGGTACGTTCCTCTTCTTCTTCTGATGTTCTAGAGATCAAAAATTTTGCTGAATGGATATTACGGGTAGGAGATGGGGATGTCGGTGAAGAAAATGATGGAGAAGTTGACATTAAGTTACCCGATGATATTTTGATAAGAGATACAACTGATCCTATTGCAACCATCGTTGAAAACACGTATCCTTACATATTACACAATATGCGCATTGATGGATTTTTTCAGAATAGAGCAATTTTGGCACCAACTAATGAGATAGTAGATACTATCAATGATTATGTGATGTCGATGTTACCCGGTGATGAAGTGTTGCATATGAGTTCTGATAGCATCAGTAAGGAGGACTGAGATATTGCTGACCACGAGGATGTATTTTCTGTTGAATTTCTTAATACGATTAAATGCTCCGGATTGCCGAACCATTCCATACGTCTGAAGGTTGGGTGTATAGTGATGCTACTCAGAAACATTGATCAAGCTTCAGAATTATGCAACGGAACGAGAATGATCGTTACAAATCTGGAAAAACATATAGTTGAAGCAAGAATGCTTTCAGAAAGAATAAAGGAATGAAGGTGTTTGTGCCTTAATGATGTTGAGCCCGTCAGATATGACAGGGAAAACCAAAGTTAGTACTATGAAGCATGCTTCAATACTTATTTTTGAAGCATGCTTCAAAAATAAGTATTGTTACTTTGAAAAGTCATCAAAATTATTGTGTTAATGGATCCGGTCGCCCTTAAGTCTCGGCCAGACTTGTGCGGCCGCCCAAGTCATTGTGAGGACGCCCTATTGCTTCGGTCGGTTTTGTGCGGCAGCCATTGCACTTGTGTGGCCGTCCTTAATCTCCTTTGCTAGGCTGGATCTGGTGTTGGGCTGATGTTTTAGTTTGGGTTTTATTCTTAAAAAAAATGAATTGTCAGGTTGTTCTGATACCACAATATTCTCTCTAATGGGTCAAGCTTTTACATGAGCTGGTTACTCATAAAAGATTTATAGTGCATTTTAGTTACTTTTGTTGGGTGTGCTTTAATGGGTTTTTGTTGGTTTACTTACAGGCGTTCATGCTGAGAAGAGATGCAGAGGAGCCTCTTGGTCATGCTGCGGCCATTATTGCAGATGTGTATTAATTGCATTATCAGTTGTTTACTTTGTATTAGTTGGTTGTATTAAGATATAGATGACATTTATCATTCCATTCTCAAACTTCCTTAATAGATGGTTTGATTTTAAAGAATTGAATGAATGAGACCCTCATAAAATTACTTCATTACTTTAATAGATGTTTCCAGTTGGTTGTTGAAGAGGTCCCAACTTTAATTCTGTACTAAAGTTTTAAGACTCTCTCTCTCTCTCTGAAAATGCTTTGCGTCAATTTTTCTTAATTGATTAGCTTTATTATTCCCGTCGAATTTCGACGGGCTATGAACTAGTATATTTAAAGGGGGGCAAAATAATTTTAGATATAAAATATTATGGTACAAAGCCTAAATTTAACTAAAAGGTAGGCAAAATTATAATGTATTTTCTTGATTGGAAGGGGGGCAAAATTATAACATTTAGTGATAGAAAACCAAAATTTCAGATTTTTACTAGTGTTATATTGACACATTTTTAAATCTTAACGGGGGCAATTGCCCCTCTTGTCCTTAGGTGGTCCGACACTGGTGTGGGGTAGGGTAGAGTAGGGTGATAGGGGAAATGTAAAGGGTAAGATGGTGGTAGGGTAGGGTGGTAATAGGGTAGGGTGTGGGGTAGGGTGAGTAGTCGAGAGTGAGGAGAGTGGAGTTGGGTGGGGAGTTGTTAAAAAATAATATAATTTAATTATGAGTAAAAAATGTTCGATTGTGTGAAGGGAGTTGGGGGTGGGTGGGTGGGGTAGGGGGTTGTTGATGTAGGGGTGGATAACGTGGGGTGTATAGAAAGTTAGGTATGTGAGTGAGGGTGTTAACATTTTCCGGAAAATGAAATGCGGATGAAAATCCGCAAGTTATTTTATTTAGAAACTAGTGACACACC
This sequence comes from Adenophora triphylla var. japonica, assembly GCA_022495995.1. Taxonomy (NCBI): domain Eukaryota; kingdom Viridiplantae; phylum Streptophyta; class Magnoliopsida; order Asterales; family Campanulaceae; genus Adenophora; species Adenophora triphylla. The sequence goes on along the minus strand of JAFEMH010006201.1, from coordinate 70,923 downwards.
CGTGCATTAAACGCACGGTAAAAAAACTATTTCAAAGAAAATTAGTATTTTAAACAATTACCTATACGTATTTAATATTATGAACATTACAATGTGGTGTAAATACAAATTGATCGAAATTAAAGCTTCATTTTCAGTTTATGTTAATTGAGTTCATTTTTTATTAAAATTAACAAATAGTTATAAATATGCATATTTATGAGGGTGCTTCATTCAATTAAGGTATTTAATGAAGCTTGAAAATGCACTTAGACTCTATTTTGTATAGGTGCATGTTTTGGAGGGAAAATGAGTGAGATTAAGTGATCCATGAACTTGAGTCATTATATATATATATAGAAGTGGAGAAAAATATTTTCTCAATTTTTCGGTACTTACCAAAAATCGAAAAATGAGGAAAACATTTTCCTAATAACATTTTCCCCGAAACAAACGGAGCCTTTAATTGATTCAATTTCAATTGTGCTTGTTAGTTTGTTGAAAGGCAGTTAGCTTTTTGTTATTGATTTATGTTAGTTTGATAGTTCTGTTCTTCATTAAAATATGTACACAAAGTTTATATTCTGCACTGAATATTGATAAGTAATCGGGTGCACTTGCACCCACGTCAATACCCTTGTGTCCGCCCATGGACAGACACAGTTTACATAGTAGTTGAAAAAAAAAATGTATACGAATGACCATTCCTTGAATGACCATGAGGCCATGTCTTCTCTTACAGCCCAGCCTTTGTATGAATTGTTAGGGAGGTTTGATGCAATTCAGTTTTTGTTCAGATCTGTGCTTTAATTTAAGCTTTCAGGTTAATATTTTAATTATTGTTAAATATTTTTTTGTCAGGTCTGAAAGAGCTCAAAACGCGTCAACTTTGATTGTTTATAATACAAGAAGAGCAAGTGGATGATCATACATAGATCTAAGATTGATGTGGAAGGAACAGTTGCTTGCTCCCTTCGACTATTGCTATGCTGCAGCGAGCAGGCGAAATGGATCCACCCCTGACACAGGAGCACTCCATGGCGTCGAATTCATCGAAAGGCAGGGCCAGAGTCAAGAACACAGATTCATTGAAGCTGACTTTAAAATTCTGCAGAATCAGATTTTCAGTTAGCTTTGAGGAATAAACTGTTTTGATCTAGAAGGTTCCAGATGGCGAATAAGTAGTCGTTGGAAAGATCTATGAGTCTAGTCTCATACAAAAAAATCGGTTCGTCGTTTCGAGATCTACAATGAAAGATAATACAATTTTGGTACAGAAGGTATTAGCTGTCTTCATACAGATTATTAGCAACTTTTGATTTTCCTAGTTCATGTATTGTTTCCATTCATGCATATTATTCCTAAGTAATGGAGGGATGTTCCATTTTAGCCTATTTAAACCCTTCTAATGATGGAAATAGGGGAGATTTTGATTATGTTTTAGCCTTGGGCAATTTAATAAAAGAAGAGTTTCTTCTTTGGTTTACTCAATACCTTTGGTGGATTCCATAGCGTAGAGAGTGTTATCATTTTCAATTGTGTTTCACTTGTATTTTCCTCCGTGTTTCCCTCTTTCCGGTATCAAGTGGTATCAGAGCCTGGTTAAAATGCCTCCGCGGCGTCAACTTTGCTGCTCGTACGAGAAACCTACGAGATGTCGAAATGGACGACCTTCGGAGACAAGTGCAGCAACTCCAACAGCGCTTGGAGCAATATGAGCCTCTTAATCATGATGGGGAGCGTCATGGTTCAGATGCTGGTTCCATGAATGAAGAGGAGAACCTTAACCCCTTCCACCGCGCCCATCGTAATGGAGCGTCGAGTGAAGAGGCCTCTCCTCGTCATCAAGAGCAAAGGCAACGTCATTTCTACCGAGATGACATCAAAGTGGAAATTCCAAAATTTGAAGGCAAGAATGATCCCGATGATTTCATTGACCGGCTGAACACCATTGAGAGAGTTTTTGACTACAAGGATATAGCGGAAGATCGTAAGGTCAAGCTCGTTGCCATCAAGTTAAAGAAGCATGCATCTATTTGGTGGGAACATCTCAAGAATCAGCGAGCTCGTCTTGGGAAGAGTAGGATTGTGACATGGGAAAAAATGAAGAAAGAACTCAAACGAAAGTATCTGCCGGAAAACTTCCGCCAAGATTCTTTCCTTTCTTTTCACAAGTTCAAACAAGGAGCAATGTCCGTCGAAGAGTACACCGCAGAATTTGAGCATCTCATGATGCGTTGTGATATTGAAGAGCCGGAAGAGCAGACCATTGCTCGTTTTTTGGGTGGCTTGCGGTCTGAAATTTGTGAGGTTGTTGAGTTGCAGCCCTTTTGGACTTACAATGATGTTTACAAGTTGGCCCTCAAGGTGGAGCGACAACAGAAGGCAAAAGGGGGTAATTATCGATCTACAAGGTATGGTGGTTCGTCTAATCAAGGAAGTGCAGCCCCGACCAAGTTGGCTTCATTAGAAAAGGGTTCTACTTCGAAGGCATCCCCTAAACAGGATGGTACGACTAAGCCTCATACATCTTCAAATGCTAATCAGCGCCAATGTTTTAAATGTCAAGGGTTTGGTCACATTTCTTCCGATTGTCCAAATAGAAAGTTTGTCTCTTGCACGCGGGGTCTTAGCCTGATGGTAAGAGTTCATGGCTTCCAACCTGGAGTTCATGCTGTGAAGTGCATCAAGGGGGGAGCGGTGAAATGTGTTGATCCCCTTCTTTAAAAAAAAAAAAAAAAAAAAAAAAAAAAAAGAAAGTTTGTCTCTTTGTTCGAGGAGGAAGATGATCAAGAAGAGGAGCAGGATTATGCAAGCAGCGAGAGGGAAGATTTAGAAGAAGATGGCGAAGTCATATATGAAGATCATGGAGAATCTCTCGTTGTTCGTCGAAGCCTCAATGCAACACATGTTGAAGATGATACATGGCTGCGAAACTACATTTTCCATACAAGATGCACTTCGAAGGGAAAAGTGTGCAATGTTATTATTGATGGGGGCAGCTGCGAGAACGTTGTAGCGACAACAATGGTGGAAAAGTTGAAGCTCAAGACGGAACCTCATCCACGACCGTACAAGCTTTCATGGCTTTGCAAGGGAAATGAGGTAAGAGTTAATAAAAAATGTCTTGTTCAGTTTTCCATTGGTAATAAGTATGCAGATGAAGTTTGGTGTGACGTTGTGCCTATGGATGCGTGCCATTTACTTCTTGGGAGGCCGTGGCAGTATGACAGGAAGACTAAGCATGATGGCCTTAAGAACACTTATGCTTTTGAGAAAGATGTGGTCAAAATCATTTTGGGTCCTTCCAAGATGGAAAATTCTCCCAAACCCTCGAAAGGAAAGGGAAATAATTTTCTGTCTAAATCTGAAATTGATAAGGTCTTGGAGGAAGGTGTTGATGTCTATGCTCTTGTGGTTCTTGAAGGAAACGAAGTTTATGATGATGATATTTTGGAACAACTCGCATGGCCATTTTCATATTCTACAAGTGAAGAAAAAGTTGTGGATTGGAACAAACCTCCAATCTATGATGTAAATCCAATCTACGACGAAGAACTTGGAGAGCCCATCGGTGTTGTTGGAGGCAATAACATGGAAGTAAATATGTTAATATTTTCAAATTGTTTTGTTTATGATGGAACAGGATCAAAGCAAGATTCATTTTTCTTTTTACGGCACACTAATCAAAGAATTATGCAACATAAAAGGTGTGTTGAGAAAATTATTCGTCACTTCAAAATTCGAGGGCGAATTTTCTCCAACCAAGGGAGAATGACACAGGAGCACTCCATGGCGTCGAATTCATCGAAAGGCAGGGCCAGAGTCAAGAACACAGATTCATTGAAGCTGATTTTAAAATTCTGCAGAATCAGATTTTCAGTGAGCTTTGAGGAATAAACTGTTTTGATCTAGAAGGTTCCAGATGGCGAATAAGTAGTCGTTGGAAAGATCTATGAGTCTAGTCTCATACAAAAAAATCGGTTCATCGTTTCGAGATCTACAATGAAAGATAATACAATTTTGGTACAGAAGGTATTAGCTGTCTTCATACAGATTATTAGCAACTTTTGATTTTCCTAGTTCATGTATTGTTTCCATTCATGCATATTATTCCTAAGTAATGGAGGGATGTTCCATTTTAGCCTATTTAAACCCATCTAATGATGGAAATAGGGGAGATTTTTGAAAGGTCCTGTTTGCTTAGATCAAATTAAAGGTTAGGCAGTTAAGGTTTGACAGCTGAGGTGAAATTTTAGCTGTCAGAGGTTAACTGGTTTTAAAGATTGGAGTTAAATGTGCAGCGGAATAAAAGTGTTTGAAATAATGTAAAGACAAGTGAATAGTGTATGTGTGTGTATATGTGTGTGTGTGTTGTGTGATAATACCAATTGAACACAAGGAATTTTAAGGTGGTTCAGAGTTCACTCCTCCTACGTCCACCCTCACTGTCAACCTTGACAAGTGAGATCAATCCACTTAAATCTAGTTCCCGTTAAGATTTACAAAGGATTGGATAGGCAAGTTCCTTGAACTTCCTCTTCCTAATAAGTACAGTCTATTAGGGATCAAGCTCTAATCTGAGCTATTCACACTACCCACTTAAAGTCAGTCTTAAGGGGTTCTTACAAATCAGTTTATACACCTGAGATCAGTTACAAGTGTCTTAATATTGTTTTGATTATTGGTTGCAGGTTGAGAAGGTTTGGATGCAAGGTTTGTAGAAGTTGTGTGTAAAAAGGGGTTGATGTCTTCAGTCTTGGAGAGTTCCTTTTATAAGCTAGGAAATAGCCGTTGGAGGAGACAGGGAGACAAGGGAGTGAATGCATGTTGGAGTTGCATTTAGAGCCTTTGTTGACTGGAGAATAAAATAATTTGGAATGCGCAACCGGGCATGTGATCTTTATGGAGATGAGCCGGCAACATCGGTATGGAGAGATTTGGACAAGGCATATCTTGGTCATCACGGGATTTCTTCATAGCCGTTGATGTTGAAGATCATAGGCTGTTGAGGAGTGAAACCTTTCTTTGTGAGAGAACCTTAGCTGTCGAGCTAAGTTCCGATCTAGAAGGTTTAGGCATTATGTAATACATCATACTACACATGTAATTAATGTATATGAGAGGTTTTGAGTGATATCTTAGAGGGATGTTTTGAATCATAGCTGTCCGGTTGATATATATATAGGAGTGCGAGATTGAAGTTGATGGCTTAGGCTTGTCCCAAGGTCATATGTTATCTTGGGTTGTCGGATAACATATGATATATTTCTTTGTCAAAACCTATGGTAACTATGTGGCTTACATAGTTAGGTCCTAACAATTTCCCCTTTTTGGCAAAGTAATATATCTAATAAAGATATAACCCGCAAGATACTCAAGAATGAATATACCAATGAAGATGAGAACAATCTTCTTGATTCAATCAGCGAGTCTTTAAAACAAAACATATTATCCAAAATAAACAATGTTTTTAAAAGCAGGAATTAAAGGTAGGGATTAAAAGAGGACTTATCCAAAAAGACATAACATTTTCTTAAGAAAATTCATCTCTTTCTCTTCTTGCTGCAAGGATCTACTCTCTTTTACGCAAGTAGCACTCTCTTCATCTTGTCCTCAACACCTCTGTAGTACATCTCATTGTTCCATTCCCAGCTCATCTCATCATCATAGGTGAAGGTTTGGTTTTGCCTTTCCTTGAGAGCACTTTGGACGAGGCTCTTCATCATTTCTCAATCTCATAGTACCCCATAAGGGAGCCTTCTTTGGTTTTGAGCTTTGACCCCTTGTTCCTGCAAATAGGTTAGAAAATAAGGGGTTTGATTGAAGAGAGATGGGTTGTTGAGTTTGATGTAGAGGTGGATCAGTTGAGACAGTGAGAACAGTAGAGGTTGAGAGTTGATGCTGTTTCATCACAGGAGCACTATCTTCATCATCACTTGACACAATAACATTTGGAGCAGCACCGGAGGCTCTTTTTCCCAGTTCACAGCTTCTTCATCGATTCAATGGCCTTTCCTTTGGAGGCCTTCCTCTCGTAATTTTGACACAGTTGAGACTTCCAAAATGTGTCTCATCTTGGTTATCATTGACCTTGTAAATCTTTGCATGTACGTAATGGTCACATGATATGGGGGCACAAAAGTTGAAGGATTGAAGTTTGGAGGAAGGTTGGATTGGAGAGATCTTGTGTTTAGGGGATGAATGAAGAGGGTGCTGAAGATGAAGGGGAAACATAGGCTGTCAGGCTTGGTCTTGCAATGACAGCCATGATAATGGATTTATTGAGGCAAATCCTCCAATACATTTCTTTGGCAAGCTCAATGCATAGGGCATACACCAGGGATGAAGGCATATAAATGCATTCGTTGATATTTGAAGAGAGGAGCTGGGAGAACAAAATTTCCCAATCTATTATGGTAGAGATATCCATGAAGTTGGGTAGTAAGGGGGCTTTGTGAAAGAAGGAGTTGGGAAGAGCTATTCTGTACTTTTTCCATTCCTCATGGGCAAACACTATGAGGCCACATCTATTCCTTGCATGAATCATAATGGAATTTTTGCTTAACAGCCAAGGATTGGAGACTAGGTGAGGATTGGCAATTTCAGGGAAATGGGAAATATCCTTCAATCTTTGGTGGGCAGCCATGATAGAGGGGAAGGAAAAATCAATGTCACAATCTAAAATCCAAGGTTCACAAGTAGGAATGATTTCAGATTCAAGGGAGGGATCAACAGTTTCTTGGTTTTGATCAGGCTCACTAGGTTCAAATTGAGATTCTTGACCAGGTTGAGGTTTAGGTTCAAGATTAGGTTGAGGTTCAGTTTCAAGATCAGGTTGGGGCTCAGTATCTTGGGTAACAACATGAGGTTCTTGAATTTGAACAGATTCAACAAACTTGGATTGAGGTTCGGAGTTCGGGAATGGGTTCGGGTGCGGGAATGGGTTCAGGTGCAGGAATGGGTTCAGGTGCAGGAATGCTTACTTTCTTGGCCAAATCTCTGTGTTTGATAAGTTTCAAGGCTTTTTGGGTTTCTTCCTCTGTTAGCACTTGTCTTAAGTAATAGATAACAGCAGGGACATGCTTGGGATCCTCTAAGGAAAGTCCTTCAGAAGCTTTGAAGATGTTTTCAGGATGGGGAAGAATCGAGGGACTATCGAGAGGGAGATTCTTGACTTGAGAGAGGGATAGCTGTCGAGAATGGGAGACATAGGACTTTTATTCCCCCTTAACAGAGGCTCATCCTTTCGTAGCTAGAGCTATTCCCCTATCTTTTTCAACACTTGGCTCATTTGGACTAATGTTAGAGGGATTAAGATTTAGGATGCCTTGAGCCACAGAGTCATGAGGTGAACTAGATTGGTCTTTGGATGAGGAGGGTTGAGGAGTGGTTGGTTTCAACTTTTTGGATGGGGGAGCATCTTTATATGTTTTTCTTTTCCTAGAGAAAATGCGAGAGTAAGAGAATGCTTAGAGGTTACCTTGGATGTGGTTTCAGCACTTGAGACAACCTTAGCTGTCAGAGATGAAGCTTCCATAGCTGTCCCAGATGACTGTCCAACCTTAGCTGTCCTCACTTCCATTAGTGACTCACATGACTCTTCTCATATCTTCATCAAACTCATCACCTTGAGCTTCACCGGAATACACAACATCGGGGATTTCTTCTTCTTCACCATCATACTCATCAATATCCTTGAAGATAGGATGCGTGAGAATCTTCACTGTCAGCGTGCTCCTCAGCTACCATCTTTCCTTTGTCAGTTTCTTGAGCACTTTCTTGCTCAACAGCTATCTCTTTTTGCTTTCCTTTACTAAGCTTCTTTCCCTTTCCTGTTTTCTTCATCTTGGCTAGGCTTTTTCTTCTTTTGATTTTGGTTGGAGAAGTCTCTTGAGATCTTTCTTTTATGACAACACCTTTGTCATGCTTTCTCTTGGATCTTTTGTCATTCACCATGTTTACCAATCCCTGCCATATCTTCATATCCTTCTCAGTTTTCTCTTTCAATCTTTGAGAGGCTTCATCAAAATTCTCGAGGCTGTCCCAAGCTCTAATGTCTTCTTGCCCTTCAGTTTGAAGGTGCTCAAGTTGAAGCTTCTGGTTGATACTAGAGATGCAGACTCAAGCCACTCAACCTTTAGGGGAGGATTCAACCTTGGAATAAGGTGATGGAGAATTCCACTCATGAATCTGAAATTGTTCATCCTTGGATTTTGTTTCTTGTATTTCCAAGGAGAGGGAGATATGGCTAATTGAAAGTTGTGAAGTAAAGCAACACTCCAGTTTACTTCTTTGGTTATCAAACTTAGGGCTTGCTTCCATTCATTAGGGCTTATTTGATCAAATGATGACTGCTTTCCATCAAACCCTTTGATTACAACATCCATTAGGGTTGATTTGAACAAATCAAGGTCCTTCTTTTTGATTGGTTTGTCCTGAACCAATAGATAATTGCAACTTGGTTTGTCAAAGAACCTTTTGTAGAATGGTTCCAGGTTGTTGTCTTTCCTATTCCAGAGATTTGAAACACCATTGCTTTTGATAGGGATGTTGTAAACCTTGGACACAATCTTGGGGGTCACATTGATTTCGGTACCTTCAATGGTGGTTTTGATTGCCCCAGTTGATTGTCTTTCTCCTTTCATAAAAATCTCTCTGCACAGCTTCTCATAAATAGGAGGTTGAGCTTCCATCATATTGCAGAGATGATTGGATTCCAAGAGTTCTTTGATTAGAGCTCCAACATTGTGCTCATAGAACTCAGGTTTGATGAAGTATCCATGGGCTTCAGGGTAAGACATGTTTGAACTTAGAACAGAGAGTTTTTAGGGTTTATGAGAAAAACAGAGGGAATCAAAGAATGAATTTGGAAGGGAGAATAGTGATTGTTTAACTGAGGGATTAAATCGCAAGGTTAAATGATAGTTTTGATATGGGGATTGGTGGAGTTCAACGGCTAATACGTGGGTTCTTGCAACGGTTAAAATTTGCATTTAAGAGGGAGACTGTTCATGAACAGTGATATTTGTCTCCACTCATTACTTGTACAATAACTTCCCATAAAACATGGGAGTTATTTCCGTACACAAAGGCGAAATTTCAGAGGGAATAAACAGAGACATTAATAGATATGTGTTAGTGGCAAGTTCCAAAACTTCCTCGATTTGGCAAGAACTAAATTCATAGCTGTCAGACTTAATTACCAGCCAAGTCTATTTTGAATGATCATTGCCACTAATTTGACTGAAACTGAATTTGGCTATAAAAGGAAATGGTTCAGATGAAGAAATTTACCAAATTCATTTCATTCATAGAAAATGGGAAGACTTGTTTCAAAGTTCAGTCCTAGCAAAATGGCTAAGACTGCAAAGAGACTTGTTTTTCAAAGTCCAAGGGTAGATGAAACACGAGAGGCAAGGTTTGAGAGGGAGTTTCTGTCATATAGGCTCCAAACTGATATAGGTTTGGAGCAGGAGGTGGATCAAATACTAAAAGATGATCCCAATAAGGAGGAGGAGTTGAAGGAGAGAGAGATAAGAAAGAAGTTTTGGGAGGAGGAGAGATTAGCACTTTTGGAAGGTGAAGAAAATAGGTTGAGAGAGAGAGCAAAAAGTAAGGGTAAGGCTAAGATAGTTGAAGGGGGAACCAGTGATCTGACAGCTAAGGTTAAGCTGTCAAGAAAGGAGAGAGAAGGAGAATCAAGTAGGCCAGTTAAGGACAAGGTGGAAAGGGTTTATACCTTGGGAGAGCTAGTGAAGCTTGACAGTGATGAAAGGATTAAGGTTGACACAAAAATTGGTCAACTTTGATTTCATATGTCAAGGAATTCACGTGTCACCAGGGATTCTCTAACTCTTAGCCAAACGGTTCTTGAGGGAAGCTGGAGATAACTTTGCGGGAGTGCAAAGTTCTCCTTCCAAAGTCTATATGAAGTTGTTTTCTCAATTTCTCAAGTGTTTGAGTCAGTGCTCTAAATGGTGAGGAGGATGAAGGTCCTCGGTCGATCAAGCTATCATTGCACGAGGCAAGTGCAAATTCTTCGAGTACCTTCGGCTTTATCTCACCACTTAGTGAGTATCCTCCCTATAATGCGGTTGAAGAGTGGTGGCCAAGGAGGGTGTCCTTCTTTGCGGTTCTCAACCTCTGCTATTGATCCATTTATGGAAAGGCACCCTGTTTGGTTGGAGAGATATGGAGATATCAAAGAGAGTGCATATCAAGCTCCAGACATTATTCATAGTGATAGAGGATATGGGGATGATTGCTTCCAAGATCAGCTATGGGATAAACGAGATTGACAGTCCTTAGGCTGTCGAGGCTTTTGAAGGTGCTTGCTTTGAGATGAGAAGGAGGGTTGATGAAGCTTTTGGTAATATGGATTTAGGCTTGTTTTTAAGGTGTTTGAATTTACGTAATGTAGGAATGAAGTTTGGTTTTGATAGGTAAGAAGCTTTTGTATTGAGAAAAAGGTTAGGCGTCGGACAATGTTGTTGATAACGGCGGCCATAGGAAATGGTTTGTTCTAATGAATAAGAGTTTTTCCTTTTTTTTTGTTTTATTTTGGTAGATTAATCATGCCTAGCATTGCTCTTAACATCTCAAATCTTTTCTCATCCATAGCCTTTGTTAGGATGTCAGAGACATTATTTTCAGTACACACTTTAGCAAGACTAATGTTCCCTTTTTCAACATGGTCTCGATGAAGTGATGTCGACCTCAATATGCTTTGTCTTTGAGTGTTGGACGGGGTTTTTTGTCATGGCAATGGTACTTGAGTTGTCACAAAAGATTGGAATGTTGGACAGTTCAATTCCAAAATCTTGTAATTGACTTTTGAGGTAAAGTATTTGTGAACAACACAAACCAGCAGCAATATATTCAGCCTCAATTTGTTGAGGTGGCTGCCGAGGTTTGCTTTTACTTGACCATGAAATGATTCTAGATCCAATAAATTGGCATCCACCACTTGTGGACTTTCTATCTAGGTTACACCTGCATAATCGGAAGTCGAGTGAATCCATTTAAAGAAAATGGGGATTCGGTAGGATACCACAATCCATAATCGGGGTTCCTTTGAGATATCTCGAGAATTCTCTTGACAGCGAGAGAGATGAGACTCCTTGGGATTTGCACGAAATCTAGCACAAAGACAGACACTAAACATAATGTCGGAGTCTTGAAGGCATTACATAGAGAAGGGATCCAATGTAGGCACAGCCAAAGTGTTGGATTTACACTTTGGCCATCGGGATCGGCATGAAGTTTGGTTGTGGTTGACAATGGAGTTTTAGCGAGGTGAAGCGGATTTGCATGTCAAACTTTTTGATCATGTCCCTTGTGTATTTAGCTTGGTTGATGAATATTCCTTCCCTCCATTTGCTTGACTTGAAGGCCCAAAAAGAAGGTAAGCTCACCAATCATGCTCATTTCAAAGCTGGTCCTTCATAATATTCCCAAATTCAGTGCACAAGTCTTCATTTGATGATCCAAAAATGATGTCATCAACATAGACTTGGATGAGCAATTGATCATCTCCATATTTTTTGATAAACAAAGTGTTATCAATATGGCCCTTGGTAAATCCTTTACCAAGGAGATATCTAGATAGGGTGTCATACCAAGCTCTTGGTGCTTGTTTAAGTCCATATAGTGCTTTGTCCAATTTATATACATGATCAGGAAACTTGGGATGCTCAAATCCAGGAGGTTGAGAAACAAACACCTTTTCATTTAGGACTCCATTTAGAAATGCACTCTTAACATCCATTTGAAACACTTTCATCTTCTTAAATGAAGCATAGGCAAGAAATAGCCTTATAGCTTCAAGTCTTGCAACTGGTGCAAAAGTCTCATCATAGTCAATGCCTTCTTCTTGTCTGTATCCTTGAGCAACCAGTCTAGCTTTGTTTCTTACTACAACACCTTCTTCATTCATTTTATTCCTAAACACCCATCTTGTTCCAATGACAGTTTGGTTCTTTGGCTTAGGAACAAGCTTCCAAACTTTGTTTCTTTCAAATTGCTCTAGTTCTTCCTCCATTGCTTCTATCCAGTCTGGGTCTTGAAGAGCTTCATTTATCTTTTTGGGTTCAATTTGGGAGATGAAGGCACTCATTAGAGAGTCAAGAACAGGCATGTTAGGTGGTATGTCCATTTTGTGTATAGGAAGATCTATATAGATGTTTTTGTTTGGAGGGATAATGTGGGTAATGATTTCAGGTTGAGGAATTGATTGAGAGGAGTTGTTATCAGATTGGATAGGGTCTTCGTCAAGGGGATTTTGATGATTGGATGAAGGAAGGTTAATTGATGCATCAGTAGGCATCGAGATACACCTTTGCTTTGTTGAGAGAGGTTTCATGGTGTCGAGCAAAGTTGATTGTTTATTTGTGTCTTTGGGCACTATATAAGGAAGGGAAGGTGAATCTTCTTCGAGGATGAGACAAGAGGGGTCATGAACAGGGAGAAACCTCGGGTAGGTTATACGAGTTGCCCACGACTTCATCAAAATCACATAGCTCGGTGTGACTTTGGTCATTATTTTCATCAAAGTCTACATGAATTGATTCCTCTACAACAAGTCTTCTTTTGTTGTAAACTCTGCATAGGCTTTGCTAGTATTGGAGTATCCAAGGAAAATTCCTTCAATCACTCTTTGAATCAAATTTGTCAAGATTATTTTTCCCATTGTTGTGTATGAAGCATCTACTTCCAAAGCCATGGAAGTATGAAATGGTTGGTGTTCTTCCATTCCAAAGTTCATAAGGAGTCTTGGAGTGAAACTTGTTGATGAGGGTCTTGTTTTGAACATAGACAGCAGTGGTTACTGCTTCACCCCAAAAATATTTGGGAAGGTTGTGTTACGACAGCATAGACCTTCTTTGCCTCACAAATTGTTCTATTCTTTCTTTACGCAACTCCATTTTCTTTGAGGAGTTCTAGGAGCGAGAAAAGTTGTGCTCAATCCCTTTTTGATCACAGTATTCTTCAACACCAGTGTTCTCAAATTCCTTACCATGATCTGATCTAATTTTGATGATGGATAAACCCTTTTGGTTTTGAATTTTATTGAACAATTTGACAAGTTGTTCCAAAGTATCCTTTTTGGATTCAAGGAGGATGATCCAAGTAAATCTAGTGTAGTCATCAACTACAACAAGAGAGTATCTCTTTCCACCAAGAGATCTAGTTACGATAGGTCCAAAAGGTCCATGTGAAGAAGTTGAAGAGGTTTAGAGGTATCTAGTCTGGTTTTGGCAGAGAAGGAGGTTTTCTTTTGTTTTCCACATTGACAAGCTTTGCATAACTTGTCCTTTTTGAAGGGAATTTTGGGTAGGCCTTTTACTAGGTTGGAGTTGGCTAGTTTTGAGATGCTTTTTAGGTTTAGGTGAGCTAATCTTTTGTGCCACAACCAAGACATGTCAGATTGACTGAAGGAGAGTAGGCAATGGGCATCCGAGGAATCCACAATTTCAAAGGTTTAGACGGTAGAGATTGCCTTTTCTTATTCCAGTGAGGATTGATTTGTTGTTGACATCCTTGACAATGCAGTGGTTCTTGGAACATTCAACATGATATCCCTTATCACAAATCTGACTAAGGCTAATCAAATTGTGCTTGAGACCCTCTACATAAGATACATTAGTGAAAATAATATCTTTAGTAACAAGGTTTCCTGATCCTTTGACTTTGGCTTGAGAATTGTCACCAAAAGTTACATTTGGACCATTTTTGGGGACATATTGTTGTAGCCACTCCTTGTTGTAAGTCATGTGCACTGCTTTGCATCCTTTGTCCAAGTACCATATTCCTTTCCTAGGTTCCTACTGAAAACAACAAAATACATTTATGGTACCCTTTATTCTTTTGGGTCCAAAGGATTAGAATTTCTTTGGTCCCCTAGCTTTGTTCATTGCTCTCTTTCCAAAGGAAATCTTGGTTTAGTGGCATTATAATATCCCATGATTTGCATCATATAGGGAGTAGGAGCAATAGGTTGGGTTTGATTAAGAAATTGGTTGGGAGAAGAGAATAGATTTGGGTTATGAAGCTGAGAATGGCTTGGGGAATTATGAGATGATCTAGGAGAGGTATTGTGTTGGGCATGTTTTCTTCCATTAGAGAATGGCCAGTTAGGTCTTTGAGGTTTGGCATAATGAGTGATGATCATAGAATCTTTCTTTGTCTTGGAGACCTCAGCTGTTCACCATATCTTGGCTGTCTAGGAAACCTCTGCTGTCCACTATGTCTCGGTTGTCTAGGAGACCTCTGCTGTCTGTCATGTCTTGGTTGGTTCTCCTTCATTTGCTCCTTGATTCCTTTCTTTTGCCATATGTATTTACCTTTACTTGCTTGTTCTCCTTTTCCTTTTGACTGTTTTAGCATGGCTATATGAGTTTTGTCAGTGTGAGTGGGGCTATGCGGGAGTTGATACATCAGTGTGGCTGGAGCTAGCTTCATCCATTTTTCCTTTTTCCTTGAGATCTTCCTTGGTTTGGATAGGATAAACATTTTCTTGGACTTTGACATAGTTCATGCTTTCAAGAACCATTTTGTCAATTGCCCTTTCATCAGTAAGAGGAGTATATGTGTACATAGTAGGATTGTTAGCTCCAATTCCTGATTTGTTACTTGGGTGTCTTTGGTTGTAGCTAAAATGGGTCAAGGCTTCTCCAGAGCTGTTCCAGGTTTTAAACTTCTTTCTGAAGGATTCATTTTCCTTTTCAAGATTGATGTTGGTTTCCAGAAGTTTGGAATTCATAGCTGTCAGATCTTCATTAGCTTTTTCAAGCATAAGGTTTTGGACTTTCAGACCTTGATTGGCTTTTTCAAGGTTCTCAATGGTTTTACTTTGGGATAGATTGTCAGTGAGCAATGAAGCAAAGCCAGTTTGGTGTCTTTTTATTTGAATTAATAAAGTATCTTGACTAATTGTTTAAATTCTTCATTATTTAAGGTATTGAATTGAGGTACTGTTTTAGTTCCTCAACGACTAAGGCTTCAAGATCCTCTTCATTGTCCGAGTTTTCATCATCTCCGGCCATCAAGCATATCATTGCTTCTTCTCCTTCACTTTCAGAGTCACCGTACTCACATTCCTCATCACCGAACTTGGATGAGTCGGCAATCAATACTTGCTCTTTATTCTTCTCATTCTTCTTCTTTGTGCAATTGTAGCAGTTGCATCTTGAACTATGAATTATCTCTTTAGAGTATGAGAATTTCTTAGTCGTCGACTTTCCTTAGGTTTCCTTGGTTCGGGACAATCGGAGGAGTAGTGTCCAAGCTTCTTACAGTTGAAGCATTCAACTTTCTTTTAGGGTTCTCTTGATCGGAGGTGGATGGGCTATAGCTTCTCTCAAAGGACTTCTTATGTGCTCTCAAGGTGTTTCGACGGCCATGGATATGAGGCTTGGTAGATCTCCTTGGGAGAGGTTATTTGAGGGAAGGTTTACTTTGGAGGGAGAGAAGAACCATAGAATCAATATCTTGTTGGGTAATTGGTTTTTGGGTGGTTTCTTGGGCAGCTAAGGCAAGAGTTTGTGAGATGGAGGGAACAGGTTGAAGTTTTATCATTCCTTCTAGTTCATAGGCTTCAAGTTTACCAAAGTATTGTTCAACGAGTCATGGTGCTCCATTCGAGCCTTCTCTTATTGGCAAAGCTACCTTCTCATATTCTTGAGGAAGGTTGGAGTATATTTTGAGACACAAGTCTTGGTTCTCAAAAGTTTTACCATGATCGCAATGGATCTTACCAAGTCTTCAAACCTTGGTTTTGCAGCACTTACTTTCTCACCAGGGTAGAATTTGAAGTTGTCAATTTGTCTAAGAAGATTGTATAGGTTTTGTGTTCTAACACTAGTGTGTTTTTGGAACTTGGTATGAATGAGTTCCCAAGCCGCCTTTGCGGTTGGCTCCTTGGCAATTTCTTGAGCAAGAGAATCATTGACACTCTTTTGGAGTATGTTCTTGACTTTAAGATTAGCACTAACAAGTTGCCTTTCCGAATCAGTCCCGTAATTCGTGAGATTTAACTTTGCTAGGTCCACCATTTGAATCAACAGATACGGGATATGTGACTTCATTTTCAAGGGCAAACCAGTTCCTGGATCTGTGGCATCAAGGTAAGTTTTGATTTTTGATGCATATATTTCAAATGATCCACAATCATCAATGTGGGGAATGTCTTTCTCATTATTTCTTCTTGGTTGAGGCATGGTGGGTTGGTAGTTGATCCTTCACACGTTGTTAGACTTTTATGTGTGAAGACAAGCTCGATACCAATTGAAAGGTCTGTTTGCTTAGATCAAATTAAAGGTTAGGCGGTTAAGGTTTGGCAATTTGAGGTGAAATCTTAGCCTGTCGAGAGGTTAACCGGTTTTAAAGATTGGAGTTAAATGTGCAGCGGAATAAAAGTGTTTGAAATAATGTAAAGACAAGTGAATAGTGTATGTGTGTGTATATGTGTGTGTGTGTTGTGTGATAATACCAATTGAACACAAGGAATTTTAAGGTGGTTCAGAGTTCACTCCTCCTACGTCCACCCTCACTGTCAACCTTGACAAGTGAGATCAATCCACTTAAATCTAGTTCCCGTTAAGATTTACAAAGGATTGGATAGGCAAGTTCCTTGAACTTCCTCTTCCTAATAAGTACAGTCTATTAGGGATCAAGCTCTAATCTGAGCTATTCACACTACCCACTTAAAGTCAGTCTTAAGGGGTTCTTACAAATCAGTTTATACACCTGAGATCAGTTACAAGTGTCTTAATATTTTTGATTATTGGTTGTAGGTTGAGAAGGTTTGGATGCAGGGTTTGTAGAAGTTGTGTGTAAAAAGGGTTGAGTCTTCAGTCTTGGAGAGTTCCTTTTATAAGCTAGGAAATAGCCGTTGGAGGAGACAAGGAGACAAGGGAGTAAATGCATGTTGGAGTTGCATTTAGAGCCTTTGTTGACTGGAGAATAAAATAGCTGGAATCTGCAACCAGGCATGTGATATTTATGGAGATGAGCTGGCAACATCAGTATGGAGAGATTTGGACAAGGCATGTCTTGGTCATCACAGGATTTCTTCATAGCTGTTGATGTTGAAGATCATAGCTGTTGAGGAGTGAAACCTTTGCTGTGAGAGAACCTTAGCTGTCAGAGCTAAGTTCTGATCTAGAAGGTTTAGGCATTATGTAATTCATCATACTACACATGTAATTAATGTATATGAGAGGTTTTGAGTGATATCTTAGAGGGATGTTTTGAATCATAGCTGTCCAGTTGATATATAGGAGTGCAGATTGAAGTTGATGGCTTAGCTGTCCAAGGTCATATGTTATCTTGGCTGTCAGATAACATATGATATATTTCTTTGTCAAAACCTATGGTAACTATGTGGCTTACATAGTTAGGTCCTAACACCTTTTAATCTTGCACCTGCATTTGCAATTTTTCAAAGGAACTATTAAGAAGATATTCTTCAACCTAACCTTTACTTGCAGGTCTGAACACATACCTTGGGAAAGATAATAACATGTGTTCCAATCTCCAACTGCGAGCTTTCCACATTGAATTCAAGCTTCTAACGTTGTATTAGAAGGGAATTGGGTATCTCACAATTAGAGGATTAAATGGACTTTAATCCCATTCCCATTGCAGACTTATTTACCAAGTCTCTCGGCTAACCCCTTCGTCCAAGTGGTCGCCCAAATTTTGTTGCGATCGAACAAATTCAAGCGATATCACACCATTCATGATTAACTCCCGAATCATACTATGTCTGACACCCAAGTGTCTAGACTTGCCATTATAAATCTGACTATAGGCCCTAGCCAAGGTGGCAGCACTATCACAATGGATAGACATTGGTGATATTGGTTTTGGCCATAATGGAATCTCATATATCAAGTTCCGAAGCCACTCCGCTTCTTTTCCAGCAGCAGCCAATACTACAAACTCAGATTCCATTGTAGAATGTGTAATACATGTACGCTTTTTGGAAGCCCAAGAAATGGCACCTCCTCCAAGCAAGAACACCCAACCACTAGTAGAAGATGAATCTTCTTGGTTGATCCAACTAGCATCTGTGTCACCTTCTAATATAGAAGGATGTCCACTATAACACACACCATAGTCCATAGTACCTTTTAAGTACTTGAACACCCTTGTTATAGCATGCCAATCTTGTCTACTAGGATTACTAGTGAACCTACTCAATCTTCCAACTGCATCAGCTATATCAGGTCGCGTGCCCGTCATCGCATACATCAAACTGCCTATGGCTTTTGAGTATTCAAGTCGTGACACGGGTTTACCAAGTATTTGATACAAGTTTCTCAGTAGGATCCATGGGAGTACTAACTTTGGAACAATTATCACAATTAAACCTCTTGAGAATTTTCTCAATATAATGAGATTGTGATATTGCAATTCCCTTGTTCATCCGTTTAATCTTTATACCAAGAATTACATCGGCTTCTCCCATGTCCTTCATCGAAAACTTTGATGAAAAAAACTTTTTAGTTTTATCAACTACATTTTGGTCTGTGCCAAAAATTAACATGTCATCTACATATAGGCAGATGATTACACCTTTACCGGATTCATCAAATCTGCTATATACACATTTGTCGGATTGATTTAATACAAAACCATTCGACAAAACAACATCATCAAACTTTTGATGCCACTGTTTAGGTGCTTGCTTTAGCCCATACAATGACTTAATTAACTTACATACCTTATGCTCATTACCCGGCATAACAAATCCTTGAGTTGTTTCATATACACTTCTTCTTCCAAATCACCATTTAAGAATGCTTGTTTTGACATCCATTTGATGGATTAATAGATTACGAATAGCCGCCAAAGCTATCGAAATCTAATAGTAGTGATACGAGCAACCGGTGCATAGGTATCGAAGTAATCGATCCCTTCCTTTTGTCTAAAGCCTTGAATTACCAATCGAGCTTTAAACTTGTCGATAGTTCCATCGACTTTCATCTTCTTTTGAAGATCCATTTGCACCCCAAAGGTTTACACTGGTGGTAAATCGACAAGACCCATGTATTATTTTCCACAATAGAACCAATCTCATCATCGATGGCTTCTTTCCAAAAACCGGCGTCTCGAGATTTTATTGCTTCATCATAGGTTATTGGATCCTCCTCTATACTATAACAAGAAGAGTATTGAGATTCAATTTGATCTCTTGATCCCATAACTAAATATAGTTGAAAATCGAACCATATGATTTAGCTTTCCTTACTCTTGTACTCTTACGAGGTTCGGGTGTCTCACTTGGTACATCAATTGAATGATCATCCATTTGAGATTCAAATCGACATTGGTATAATATCCTTGGGTCTAGGTATAGAAAAGAAACGATTCTCATCAAAGATTGCATCTCTTGATTCTATAATTGTGTTTACAGAAATGAATTCATTAGGTTCTATAACATAAAACCTATATGCCTTGGAATGCTCAAAGCATATCCAACAAAGATGCAATCAACACCTTTTTCTCCCAACTTTTCCTTTTAGGGTCCGGAAGTCTAACCACGGCCCTACATCCCCAAACTACATTAAAAATGTCAAGTTTGGTCTTTTCTTATACCAAAGCTCATATGGGGTAATCTTGTTCCTTTTATTAGGAACTCTATTCAATAGATGACAAGCCGTTAACATGGCTTCACCCCAAAACCCGTCACTCAAGCCCGAGTAAGACAACATGGCGTTAACCATTTCTTCAAGAGTTCTATTCTTCCTTTCAGCCACACCATTTTGTTGTGGTACATAAGGAGCCGTAGTCTCATGAATTATTCCTACGGATTGGAAATATTTAGGATCATAATATTCACCACCTCTATCCGTATGTAAGGTTTTAATCAAGCCATTAAGTTGAAGTTCAACTTCAGTTTTATAAATTTTAAATTTATCTAGGGCTTCATCTTTTGCATGCAGCAAATAAATATAGCAAAACCTAGAGGCATCATCTATAAAAGTGACAATATACTTTTTATTGCCTAAAGATGGAGTTGCATGAAAATCACATAAATCACTATGTATCAATTCAAGTTTCTACTGAATTCCTTGTAACACTTTTTAAAAGGTTTCCTAGTGATTTTTGTTAACATGCAAGTATTACACCTTTCCGTATTATTATCAATAACAGGAATCAAACCATCTTTGGACATTTCAAGCATTCTTTTATAGTGCACATGTCCTAACCGAGCATGCCATAATGAGGAATTAACAACAACAGAGGAAGTCATATAAACAGAACTAGAGTTAACCGGAATTTTATTCAAATTCAACATAAACATCCCATTGTTATAATAACCAAATCCTACAAATACACCCGACTTCGATAAGATATACTTATCGGATTCATAAACTTGTTTATAACCACACTTGTTCAAGACAGGACTTAAATTAAATTCTTACGAAGTTTAGGTACATATAAAACATTAAACAAAGAAATCGTTTTTCCCGAACTAAATTCCAATACCACACTTCCTCTTCCTTGAATAGGAGCGGAATGATCATCACCCATGTAAAGGACAGATCCGTCTTCCATTGGTTCGTATGTCTTAAACCAACAACGATCTTTACAAACATGAGCGGTGGCACCGGAATCAATCCACCACGCAATAGCATCATCCCGCACATAAAATGCCTCGAAATTATTGAAACAATTTTTAATAACTGTTCCAACTATGAATTAAATTCGACCTTGGTTTTGAGAATGGTCCTTAGACCCCTTTCCCGAACCACTTGTGCTTGCACCGTTCTTGTTGTTTCCAACACGACAATCCTTTTTAAAGTGACCAGATTTGCCACACTTCCAACAAGCCAATTTAGGCTTCTTTTTGGGACCGTAACCATTGTCATTGAAAGCTGCGTTTCTTTCCTTTATTTTTGTTTCTACCATCATCAATCATATTGACCGATGGTCCACCAACTTCCTTTCCTTTGCCTTTGTCATTCTCTTGCGCCCTTAGAGATTCCTCTATGCGCAAGTGACTACCAAGTTGAACCAAAGACAGATCATCTTTACCATGTTTCAAAGTGTGTTTGAAATCCTTCCAGGAGGGAGGCAACTTATCAATCACACTTGAAACTGATATTGACTCATCCATCTTCAACCCATGTTGAGTATATTGTCCAAGGATTCTAAGGAGTTCATTGAATTGTTCCATGACAGTCTAGCATCGACCATCTTGTAATTGTTAAAATTACTCACAAGGAACTTCTTACTAGAAGCATCCTCTGCCATGTACTTGGATTCAAGAGAATCCCATAACTCTTTAGCAGACTCCTCATTTTGATAAATGTCAAATAAAGGATCAGACATACCGTTCAATATGTGTCCTCTGCAGATGTAGTCATCGTTCTCCCACTTCGATCTACGTCTGACGGCCTCCAAGTTATCCTCTTCAAGCCGAATTGGAGTAGATAGAACATACACCACCTTTAATGTTGTCAAAAGGAAGTGCATCTTCTTTTGCCAACGTCTGAAATCTTGCCCTTCAAACTTGTCTAGCTTTCCAAACTTTGTTGTCATCTCCTTCACAGTAGCCATGAGTATCACCAAATACTTTATTCGTTTGTAGGGGAATATAGGGTCTCGATCTTGATACTATGGCCGGATATATGATTGAATCGTGTATAATCCACTTTCCGAATAAAGTATTTCGACCCTTAATGCCTGGGTTACACAAAATCTTTATTGGGATAAGACAATCACACAATTTGTTTTCTAGGCAAAGAGAACAAATCAAAACTTGAGAATTGTTTGCTTTCGTTATTGTTGTAATTCACTCTTGTGTTTTTCATGTGTGTACAACTGAGATCAATCCCTGTATATATACAGATGGAGAGGTATGAGTTAAAAGGTATAACCAAAAGACATGATTTTAGCCAAGAGATGTGACTATTCAGTTTGAACTGGCACCTGTTCAGGAACTGCTCGGCCGAGTCAAGGGACTCGCTCGGCCGAGCACACATGTCTAATGAGATTCTGCCAAGCTGCACGGCCGTGTCTTATGAACTGCACGGCCGTGTTGTTCATACTGCTCGGCCGAGCAAGGCACATGCCTCGGCCGAGCAAGACACTCCAGAAACTTGGCCAATCTGCTAAGCTCTGCTCGGCCGAGTCAAGGACTCTGCTCGGCCGAGCACATCAGCAAAATGTGCTACCCTTTAACTTTTACTTCTTTATTGAGGTTGACTTCGTTTTAGCTCAAACGAGTGTGTACTCCACACTTTCCCTTACTCGTATCCGAGTCTAATACGAATCACATTGATCTCTTAGTAAATCACCATTACAATAAAATAAGTTGAGTGATACTAAAATCACCAACAAGAACTATCTTTGATTCACTTTTTCCAAAGTGAAACGAGCAATACGCTTGGGAAGTATTTGATCCGTGCACTGTCTTAACTATCGGGGTATTCGATAACGGTCATTTCCAAGGTAGGGACAAGGATTCAATTATTGGGAAGGTCCGGATTCGTGTATCTACCCTTGAAAGGGGTAAAGTTTACACACATTCTTATCCTCTTTTGGTTTTGCATCTATCTGGGGTCAAAAAGATGGGTGAAATTCAACTGGGCCGTGAGGTTCACCTACCACTCTATGCCGACTATGATGCAAAGTTACTGCAAATGCTTGTTACCCGAGAAACATTATATCCATCCTTTAAGTTGCATCGCCTTGGTATTTTGAGGTTCCATGCTTCTCGGCTCATCTCCAATGAGCTTAGTCTTGCTGAACCACCTTTGAAGAAAGAGGTCGTGCGGTATATTACGGACAAGGATTCCAACTGGTGGAGTTTTAGAAAATCTAAAGCTAATTATCTTAGATCTGTGGCTTTTTGAGCGTGTTTTCTGCATTGTTTGGCAATGGCTTGACGACATTTGCAATTGGAAGAATCCCATGATGACAATTCTAATTCACATCTTCGTAGTAGTGCTTGTTTGGTGTCCACAACTTATTTTTCCATCCATTTTCTTGTACCTCTTTTTGGGTGGAGTTTGGTATTACGAGATGGAGTCCAGTGTATCCTTCCCACATTTATACTCTTATCTCTTGTCTTGATGATGTGCATCCCGATGAATAAGATGAAGAATTGGATAGATTCCCGACTTCTAGACCCGGGGATATTGTGAGGATGAGATGCAATCGCGAGATGCAATCGCATGAGGTCGATTGGTGGGAGGATGCATGCTTGTTGGAGACTTAGCAACCGAAGGAGAGAGGATTCAATCTTTCTTTGAAATTTGGCCGACAGATCCTATACTTGCTACATTATTCACAATTTTCTGTTTTACGCAGCCATTGTTCTATATCACACACCTTTTCAAGTTGTGGCTCTTCTCACAGTTTATATATATTGAGACACCCGAGATTCCGCAGCCTAGGGACCTTCGCCTTTGCTCAATATCTTTAGAAGATTGCCCGCAAGGACCGATTGCATGTTATGACCAAAGCTCTTTGTGTTGGTCCATCTCTCACATCGCATTGAATGCAACACCACGGATATTTTGTAAGATCTCTTCTCGCGGATTCGTGCTTATATTGTGCTTATTTTCATTTTATAATGTGTTGAAAATCTGATGATACTCGGTGGCATTCATTGATCAGACTACTTGGTGCATTCATGAATGACCTTAGTTCATGTATTATCTACTTTGATTCTTCTTGGCAAAGTCGGTTGTAAGCACAGAGAGTGCAATCTTGTTAATAATATAAAGTTGGTTCTTTTTTTCATAGAAATTATCATTCGTGAATGATAATTTCTAAGATCCCTTTCTGCAAATTTGTGCTTGTGTTCGAGATTTTGTGCTTGAATATGAGCTACTGTAGATAAAAAAATCTTCATGTCTATAACAGCAGGTATTCATTTGTAAGATCCCTTTCTACATTATTCACAATTTTCGTTTCTTTGCTACCATTGTTCTATAACAGCAGGTATTCATGTCTCCCACGTCTTTATCTTCATTTGGAGTGTTGGACTCTACATTTATTTAACTACTTTTACTCACTACAAACGTGCTCATTTAAAAAAATAATCAACTAAAATTTCAATAACTTGTCCATTCAATTTTGGGAGTACACTAGAAGAACATGAGCTTAAATAAAGAGAACTAATAACATTACACTTATAATTAAATAAATTGTCCTTTACAACAGATGTTTACCCTGCAATATAATCAAAAGCAATTCACTTAATAGCTTTATGCCTCAAATTTTCTTGCACAGGGTATGCAAAGTTTGAAACCACAGGGTTCACACTCCAGGATAAAAAGATACATGTTAATGTTTCCACCACATTGGCCACACAATGAAGCATTCTCGCTTTTAATATTTCTAACTGATGAGCCCGGATCTACTGGACCGGGCCCGCGCTCGGTCTAGTCCAAGGAACCAGTGACGTGGCAGTTCCTAGACCGCTGGAGGGAAGACCGCGGACAAATAGGCCCTTGTGGTCAAGACCGTGTCCCTCCTCGGTTCGTCCCCGTCGAGGACCCTTGGAACCATGCTCGCTGGATCCGTGCCCGCATGAAGTCATGCCCGCATCAACCGTGCTCGCGTCTTATATCTTTGACCGCGGGCACAACGTTGACCGCGGGCACCTGCTGCTTCCCGGTTAATGTCAAGCCTTACTGAGCAAGTTAGCTTACTGGCTCTGACAGGCCACTTGCCGGCTCCCCCATCACGCATTCAATGCGGCTCAGTTCGGCGCCTACTATTCCATTTAATGCAATAAGCCGGCTACACGGCTCATGTCCCTTTCAGCCATGTCCCCTGGGATACCAATGTTCCCTCCCTGACAGGACCAATTAGCTGCGGACACGTGTAGCTGGTCAAATACCAAAGTGCCCCCTAGGGCTGATCTCATTGCTTACATCAACTAAGCACCATGGCATTGCCTATAAATAGAAGGCCTTTACCCCCTTGGGCAAGGTAAGTTCCATATACAATTGAGTAAGCTCTTTTACTCTCTAAACCTAAACACACACACACTCCAAAGGCATTCAAAGCCTTATTTCTCAGTATTCTTACTCTCACACCCGAGGGCCTGAGTTGGAGTAACGTCCAACTTTGACCTTAACGGTGCTTGTTTGTGTTGTGATCTAGGTACACAAATCCACCAAATATATCCTAGCCAGATATCCTTGAACCGCTCCTGACCCTGAAAAGCTTGGCGTCATCAGTGGTTCCATTGCCGGGAAGCCGACTTTCTTTCGTTTCTCGTTAAAAATCTTTGTTTTCAAGGCACCTCACGTGTCCTAAACAAATTCAGTGCCGAAAGGCTCTTCTTTTTTACATCACTAAGTTTTTCCCGTTTAAAGCCTTTGTTTTCAGACACACCTTGTAGTCTAAACAACTAACTGCTAAAAGACATTTCTTTTCAGTTATTTTCGTCTTTCTAAGACATGTCTCAAATTCTGAAAAATGCTGGTCATTTAACCATAGAGGAGGAGAACCAAGCTGAACCCTCCAACATCAATAGGGAAAGGCAAACCAACTCTGTTTTCAACAGAATGGGGGCCCATTCTCAGCCTCAAAAATCCCCAGTTCAACGAGTTCTCCACCGGTTAACCGAGGAAGCCCGTGCTGAGAAAGCCCAAGCCCTACTAAACAATAGCCCAAAAACTCCCCAAGCTCACATAAAAAACACCACTCTGACCACCCCACTTTCCCCAGAGCAAATCCTGAGAAGGAAGGAAATCCTGGCCTCCAAGTCCAAACTGGTCGCGGAGGCCATGGCCATCAATGATGCAGAGATGGAAATGTTTGAAATAGAGGCCAATGGAGGGCTACAGTTCCCTCAAGGGTCACTAAGGTTCTCCCAACGAGCTCCCGCTAACTCGCTTGCTAGTCAAGCTGCGGGGGCAAACCGGGGTGAACCAGCCCTTGAGCGCGGACAGCCGGCCAGACGGAGCGTGGTGCATGTGGATGATAGCGAGGAAATGGGGGAAGAGGCGCAGTCAAATCGCCGTGCGAAGTCCAAAGCTAGACCCTTGGCTCCGGCCAAGGAGAAGGCCGTGGCTCCACGAGCTAAAAAGCAAAAGGTTGATGATCAGAACCCCGAGTTTGTGGAATTCATGCAGAAGATGTGGGAAACCCATCAGAAGGCCGCCTGTAAGTGTGGCCGCACCATGGACGCTTCGCCGATAAAATTGCGCGGGCACCGATCCAAAAGGGCAAACCCCAGATGGACACCTATGACGGATCCAAAAATGCCAAGAGTCATATGGGAAGATTTGAGGGCCGATGGCTTTATTCTCCGCGGATGAGCCGTTGATGTGCAAAGCTTTGGCCGCGACCTTCACCGGCAAGGCCCTATCTTGGATGCTAGCCCTCAAGCCCGGTGTATCCAAATATTCCGCCCGGGCCCGTAGTCCTCTTCCTCAATGCCTTTGCTGGAGCAGGTGTGCCCGCTAGACCAAAGACAGATCTTGTCCGTGTCAAGCAGGCACCAAACGAGCCTACAAAGGATTACATATCCCGGTTCAGGAAGGTGAGCGAGGAGATTGTGGACCTGGACGAGAGCGATATCAGACTATGTTTTGAGGGCGGCCTCAGTAACTCCTTCCTCAAAATGAATTTTGCCTCCAAAGAAACCTAAATCGGTGGAGGAAATGTATGAAAGGGCCTCGGCCATTGCCTCCGCCGAAGAGCCTAGTGTGCCCGCTCCCCGAGTTTCGCAAAGAAAGGATAAGCCAAGTCCAAGAGACCACCCTGCAGCCTCGCTCATACCAATAATCGTGGCAAAAACAGTAGGCCGGGGATCGTAAAGGCTCAAAAAGGCCGTGGCCGAAACAAGCTTTACGCAGCTCACCGACCCAAGGGTGGTGATCATGAGAGCCTCGTACTTTCCTCCTCCTCCCCCATGCTTCGAAAGCCAAATGAGAGGAGCAGACTTAAATTCTGTGAGTTCCACAACGACCACGGGCACGGAACTGAGGATTGTTTCCAGCTGAAGCGAGTAATTCAGCAGAAAATCAATAACGGGGAGCTAACCAAGTGGGTTAAGGGAAACAATCCTGCCCCCAATAACAATGATCAGCAGCGGGCACGGCATACGCGGGGACCGGACAGGAATGAAAGAGATAATAATGATGACGATTTTGGGGACTATGACATTAACTTCATTGGGGAGGAACCTCCCACTAGTAGGCAGTTGTCTCTCCAAATTCGGACATTAGAGAAGGTTTTCTCCATCCCCGCCCTGGCCCCGGAGGAAGAGCTGGAAATTGGGTTCAAAAGGAGTGAACTTGCCTCCACCCTTTTTCATTCCACACAGCCACTCACCCTCAGAATGAAAATTAACCGGGCAAACATAGGCCGGGTGTTGGTAGATACTGGAGCTGCCCGCGACATACTTTACTACCATACTTTGATTGGGATGAGAATGACGGAAGCACATCTCACTCCATATGCGGGCATGCTCGAAGGCTTCACAAACCACTCTGTAAGGGTAAAGGGGACGATTGTGTTTGACGTAGCTATTGGAGAAAAACCCATGCAGAAGACGGCCAAGATAACTTTCATGGTGGTCGATCTTCCTTCCCAATACAATGCCATTCTCGGCGTAATCGCCAGCCGAATTGGGAATAGTTGCGTCCGTCCCCCACCAAAGGGTGAAATTTAACACCCCGGGCGGGGTTGCTACCATCAAGAACCAGCCCGGGAGATTCCTCCGAGCTCTGGAGGAAAAAAGAAAAGAGCAGAAAGGCCAGACATCCTGCCCGCAGAAAGAGGGCGAGGACAAAATTATAGAGGGAAAGGGCGAGGACAAGTCAAAAAAGGGGAAAGCCCTTGCACTCCCGCCGCCACCCGTACCAATTGGCATGCTTTCTTTCCATTCCACAAAGGTGGAGCTCAAAATGAGCAGAAAATCAAAGCAGTTGGCTGCCCCTGTTGAGGGAGGATATATTGATCGAGGAATAGAGGGGGAAATTGACCGTGATATCATATTTTCAATGGCAACACTGACCGGAGCTCAGGTCAACCCCCCAACTATTGTTATTGACTCCTTGCACAATCGTGAAATCAGCGACCTTCAACCTAACGACGAGCTCGAGGAGGTGGTAATCAATCCCCACTTCCCCGAGCAAACAGTTAAGGTTGGGCTGGAAATTCACAGCGAGGAAAGAAGGATACTCATCGAGTTCCTTAGAGCAAATTGTGATGTGTTCGCTTGGAGGGTGGAAGATATGCAAGGCATCAGCGAGGACGTGATCCTCCATAAAATCAACGATGACCCATCCTTCAAGAACATTCACCAGAAATCCAGATATTTCTCCCCGGAGAAAGAGATTGCCATCAAGGAAGAGGTGGAAAAGTTGCTAAAAGCGGGGATAATAAAGGAGATTTCCTACCCCAAGTGGCTGGCCAATGTGGTCATGGTTAAGAAATCCAATGGCAAATGGAGGATGTGCGTTGATTTCACCGATCTCAACAAGGCATGCCCCAAAGATTGTTTCCCTCTTCCTCGCATAGACAGATTGGTGGATTCTATAGCCGGACACAGAGTTCTAAGCTTCATTGATGCCTACTCCGGCTACCACCAGATCCAGATGGCTCCTGAAGATGTCCGCTCTGTAGCCTTCATCGCTGCGGGCAAGACATACTGCTACACAATGATGCCCTTTGGGCTAAAGAATGCAGGAGCCACATATCAGCGCATGGTCAATCTGGTCTTTAAAAACCAACTAGGCGTAAAATGAGGCCTACATTGACGACATGGTCATAAAAACTAAGGAAAACTCCCACGAGCTCGACGTGGAGGAAACCTTCAAAAACTTGCGCCGCAACAACATGAAGCTAAACCCCCTTAAGTGCGCTTTCGGGGTCAAGGCGGGCAAGTTCCTCGGATTCATGGTCAACCAAAGAGGGATAGAGGCTAATCCAGAAAAAATCCAGGCCCTATTAGACATGAAACCTCCCCGCCCGCGTGAAGGATGTGCAAAAACTCAATGGTCGCATCACCGCACTTCGCCGCTTCATCTCGCGGTCGCCAGAGAGATGCCTCCTTCTTCAAAACACTCAAAGGGGGAAGAGAGCTGATGAATTTACATGGAGCACCGAGTGCCATCGGGCTTTTGAAGAAGTCAAGACATACCTCGGGCACCCACCTCTACTCAAAGGCTTGCCTGAGAAGAGCTCTTTTTGTATCTAGTCGCATCGATCCGGGCAAGAGTGTACTGTTCTTGTGAGGGAGGAGAATAACTCCCAAAACCAGTTTATTATGTAAGTAAGGCACCGTCCGCCGTAGAAGGGCGTTATCTTAATATAGAAAAGTTAGCTTACGCTTTGCTTGTATCTCGCTCGAAAATTAAGAGCCTACTTTTCCGCACATCCTATAACTCGTACTAACCGAGGCCCCGCTTAGAAAGGTTTTACATAAACCGTAGTCCTCGGGAGAATGCTAGCTTGGTCTATAGAGCTCACCGAGTTCCGTATCACCTACTCCCGAGAAAGACAATCAAAGCGCAGGCCTTAGTTGATTTTGTAGTAGAATCATCATTCAAATTGGCGGACAAATGACCTCGGAAAAAGAAAGCGAGCGTATATCGTAGGATGACCCAAAAAGCCCGAGCACGTAAATTGTTCAACCAAGGGAGCGTCCGTAAGAGGTGTGGACTTTATATGTGGACGGCTCCGCGAGCAAGTTAATCAAATGGAGCGGGCATACTTCGATTGCACCCGCGGGGAGAAATTTATGAGGGCCTTGAGATTCAAGTTCGAGGCATCAAACAATCAGCCGAATATGAAGCGATCATAGCGGGCATGGAACCGGCAAGAGACTTGGGAGTTCGAATATTGAGATCAATAGTGACTCTCAAATTTCATAGTTAATCAAATTAGGGGGAGTATGATACTATCAACCCAAGACTAACTCAAGATCGTGAGCTTGCAAAACCCTCATCAAAAATTTCACTTACTATGAGCTGAACCAAGTCATGAGAGAGGACAATGTGGAAGCTGACCTCCTCTCAAGAATAACCGAGCAAGAAATTGGTGAGTTGGAGACAAATTGCCAGATTGAATTCACGGAGAGACCTGCTATAGATCGAATTCAGATAAACAATATTGAGGATCAAGTAAGGGACTGGGTAGATGAGATCAAGGATTACATTGAAAAGCAAACCCTCCCCGAGGATCCAGCAAAGGCTAGAGCCATTGGAAAGGTGTCCGCGAAATACCTCGTCCTCGATGGGGTGCTTTTTCGGCGATCATTCACCAAGCCTTTGCTCAGATGTGTCAAAACTCACATGGTCACTAACTTACTCTATGAGGTCCATGAGGGAGTATGTGGCGGGCACCCTGGTGCTCGCACCCTCTCGGACAAGATCAAATTCCAGGGTTTCTTTTGGCCTACGATGAGAAGGGATGCACAGGAGTATGTCAGAAAGTGTGATAAGTGCCAGAGATTTGCGGACATCCCTAGACTACCATCAACAGAGCAGACTTTGGTTGTACCATCGTGGCCGTTTGATACGTGGGGGATAGATCTTATTGGACCATTTCCAACTGCTAGAGGAGGCATTAAGTACGCCGTGGTGGCCGTGGATTATTTTACCAAGTGGACGGAAGCAAAAGGCTTGGCCACTATTTCCGAGGATAACACTATCAGTTTTGTCCACGACCACATCTATTGTCGATTTGGGGTTCCCCGAGCAATAATTTCAGATAATGGCACCCAATTCTCCGCAAAATTCACTGCTGAATGTGTGAGAATGAAGGTGCAACACCGTAAGTCCGCAGTTGCCTATCCTCAGGGAAATGGTCAAGCTGAGGCCGCGAACAAGCTAGTCCTAACTGCCTTAAAGAAAAATTTGGAAGGACGAGGAGGACGATGGTTGGACGAGCTCCAGATCGCATTATGGGTTGTCCGCACCACGATAAGAAATTCAACAGGAGAAACTCCCTTCTCGCTCACGTATGGGTCAGAGGCAATGGCTCCCGTCGAGGTTGCCCTACCCTCGTACAGAGTCACATACTTCGATGAGTCTCAAAACGAGGCGAACAGAAGGTGTGACCTGGACGATCTCGAAGGAAAGAGAATGCGGGCACATGAAAAAATGGTGAACTACAAACAAAAAGCGAAGAAGCACCATGATAAAAGAGTAAATAAGAGAAGTTTTTCAGTTGGAGACTGGGTACTCAGAAGCGTAGAGGTCCAAGGGACCCAACCTGGTTTCAACAAGCTGTCCCCGAAATGGGAAGGTCCATATGAGGTCACTAAGATAGTCAAAGAGGGCACCTATATGTTGCGACCAAAAGAGGGAGAAGAGCTTAAGCACTCCTGGAATAGCGACCATCTTAAGAGATACTTCTTTTGAGGTTTTTTGTAATTTTTGGAAGGAGTATAGACTATATGTATATAAGCGAGAAGTTATCATCATATTTTGATGCAAAAATCAATTCCCACCAGCCTCAAAAGCTAAGGTGGATGCCCGCGTGCGGATGCCAGTATGCGTACAAAGATCCATTACGATCCGTACCTACTGATGCGCAAAGATCTAAGGATCCGCATGCCTATATATGTACAAAGATCCATTACGATCCGTACTATGATCGCGGGGAGGACTCTCTCCTGCTCGCGTGACACCACCAAAAATAAGTGGATATAGATGAACGTAGGTACAAAGGCCATGATGCCCGTGCCTACGGACTCTAGTGGGGACAATGACCTGAAGTCCGGACCCACTAATTGCGCGAAGGACCTCGTTAGGGCCGTTACTCGCATGCCTGTATGTGACAAAGGCCTACATATAAGCCCGTTCACCAGATCGCCACGAGACCCTCACGAAAAACCCTAGGGAGTTTTGAATAAAGGGTCAAATAAGTGAGAACCTCCAATAAGGGGATACGAGATGCCGGGGGTTAAAGGGCCTCTATGCTAAAATATGCTCCTACCTTTACATTGCGCGGACAATAGCCTCACGGCCACCTTCGCATGCCCTATGAAAGTATGCTTGCCTTGGCTACTTTTGACTTACACCACAGCTCGCAAGGCTGGGAATAAGTGTAAATGGATGAGAGTGATCAAACTAGTTTAACAAAGCCAAATAGACAAACTGGGGTCAAGACCTCTAACTTTGCCACAAGGCTAAACAAACGCGATCATAGAAGAATAAGGCTGACTCTCACGAAAAACCCAAGGGTTTTGAATAAAGAGTTAGGAACACTCAAAAAATGCGGGCAAAGGGCCTACTAAGCTGCTGCCCGCAGAAGGAGAGTATAAAGTTAATTGCAAGTCAAAAAAGCTGGAAAAAGTGGTAAGGCAAGAATGCAAGTATTAAGGTGCTCGAAAATTGCCAAACTACTCAAAATAGCCTACGAGACAAGCAATTAAGATAAAAGTACAGGAGCCAAAGGGAGAAAAATGCTTCTATTGATGATGAAAAGTATTTACAAAATTCCTACACTATTACAAGGGGTCCTAAACTATTACAAAAAGAAAAAACAAAAATCCTATACTAAGGGAGCATTCTCTTTGGGCTCCTCGACGGCCGATCCATCAGTGCCCACTCCTGGCTCCTCGGTGGCCGCACCCCCTGTGCCCGCTTCGGAGTCCGGAGTTGGGGAAGGCAGGCTGGTCTCCGGAATCATCTCAGTGGTAGGAGCAGTTTGTTGCTCGATGGAGGCTGGAGCGGGAGCTGCCCGATGAGGAAAGAGGTCTCCTATGGCAGGCCCATTTGGAAGAACCTGAGCCAGGGCATCCCCGAGAGAAATAGGGTTCTCCCCGAACCGCAGATCATCCAGCTCGGCTATGAGTCTAAGGGCAGTCACCTCTGCCACAGGAGGCAAGGAGGCCGCAGCGGACAGCTCCAAGCCTTTGACCTCATCCTCGGACAAGGGAACTAAGGCATGCCCGGGCAGGCACTCTTCGTCGGTAGCAACAACCGAGCCAATAACGCCGGCTCTTGTGCAGGTGAACTGCCACAGTGGCGCGAAATTCGGATCGTAATGGGACACCGGCCTCATCTTGG
Organism: Adenophora triphylla var. japonica; assembly: GCA_022495995.1. Taxonomy (NCBI): domain Eukaryota; kingdom Viridiplantae; phylum Streptophyta; class Magnoliopsida; order Asterales; family Campanulaceae; genus Adenophora; species Adenophora triphylla. The sequence goes on along the minus strand of JAFEMH010006201.1, from coordinate 37,939 downwards.
GCCGAGCACTCCGCGGTAGCCGATCAGAGCTCTTATACTCCTCAACAGCTTCTTTGCGAGCCTCTTCCAGCATCCTCTCCCTCTCCAGCTCAAACTGCGTGAGAGGTAGCAGTTTCTCGGAGAGGTCATCTGCCTTGGCCTCCAGGAGCTGAACTGTCTTTTGGGTGGCATCCAGCTTGACCAGGAGCTCGGCATTTCTTTGCTCCAGCTGAAGTTTGTGCCCGCGGAGCTCATCCCGCTGACCCTTTGCCTTTGCAAGGCTAGTCTCCAGCTCGGTCACCCGCTCCTGGAAGCCCTTCAGATCGGACTCCTTGGTGGTGAGCTCCTTTTCCTTGGCATCCAGGAGGGAGCTCAGAGTGCCCACCTTCTCCTGGGCCTGCTCCAGTTCGCGGAGTTTGCCCGCCAGGTCCTTGGTATTGTTAGCCATCTCAGCGGACAGGCTGTCACAAGTCTCCCGGAGCCTCATGGCTTTGTTGCCCACCTGCGAGGAAGAAAGTCAGGATTAGGTGGAAAATCAGAGGCTAAGTGAGGAAACCGACCGGCAGAAAGGTCCCTACCTCAGTAAGGGCAATTCCAATATCCCCCATCAAGGCTGACGGGTTCTCCTTCTCAGCCACCTGGTGGTAGAAGTCAGGGGCAAAGAGCCGGTTGATCAGCCCAATGCCCACGGCAGAATTTTGGGCAGACCGGGCATATAGGTCTACCCCAGTAATGTGGGGCACATCCCCCACCTCCTTCCTTTTCTCCCATGCCTCCTCGCGGGTGGCCAGTGAGGAGATCGGGTAGGCTATTGAGCAGATTGTCCCCGCGATTGGGGGAGCAGTGGTAGAAGCGGTGTCAGCAGCAAGGGGGCTGCGAGCAGAAGTATCCACCACTTTCTGGGTCTTCGAAGACCTATCCCTATGCGAAAGATCCGCATCTCTCTCAGTCCTTTTCTTGGACTGCTCTTGGTGGTGCCCGGAGGCAATAGTGCGGCTGGGAGATGATGCCCGGACAGCAGTGGCTGGTGGAGGACCCCGGGGAGGTGGAGGCAGATTCCCGGTTTTCAGAATGATTCTGGGAGCAGCTAGAGGATCCCCAGTTCTCCTGCTCGCAACGGGCACGGTCTTGTCTTTTGTGGGAACCCCTCCCATCTCATTCTGCCTCCTCAGGGCAGCTTCTTTGTTGGCCTTCAGGTTCTTGGCCTTCAGTTGAGCAGCGTTTAGTGGAGGAGCCATCAGAAATTGTACAGGTCCGGATCTACTCTGGAGGGAAAGAAAAACGGTTAGCAAAGCAGTTCAAAAAATTCAAAGCAAAGTAAATTGGCAAACAGTTTCATAGAGGAATCAGAGACCAATTATTTCGGGGGGATCGCACTCAGCGCCCAGCATACAGGTCTTACAATCTGCCTCAAACTGGTAATGTTCGTGCACCCGCCAATCAGGGTCACGGGGCAAAGGCTCTATTACTACTCTGGGGGCATGTGGGGCGCCCTCCCTGCGAGGAGCCACCCCCGAGTAGATTAATAGGGGCTCATCCTCCACGATGGCGCCCACGTCATATACGGGCTCCTCCCCGCTCTCCAAATACTGGGCCAGATGCATCTCTATGGCAGTGCGCATAGCATCGGCTGAGGATGGGTCCGGGTAACGGCCAGCGGCCACCTTCATCGGGACGGGGCTGGAAGGTTTGGAAAAGGGCCATCCAAATCTAGACTCAATCACCAGGATATCCCTCTGGTTCCATTGGTCAAACTTGTTGGAGGGAGGAGAGAAGGTCCTGGTAGAGTAGTTCCTAGCTTTCAGGCTTAGAATGCCGCGGAGAATTTGGTTCTGATAATAGGCGTAGAGCCCGGCAAGGGTAGGTTCATGACCCATAAATCTACACACAGCAATGAAGGAGACAATAGCCCGGATGGCATTGGGAGTCAGGTGCATGGGCAGGCAGGAATTGAACTCCAGAAAGAAATAAAAGAAAGGGTCCAGGGGCAGCCTCAATCCGTTCTCAAACTGGGCCCCATAAAAAATGCAGGCCCTATTGTCCTCGCGGACATCAGCTACTGTCTCTGGCCGCAATTTGTCCTTATCCTTCAAATGTATGTGCCCAAGGGTGCGGACACGGTAGGCGTTGCGGTCCACATTATATACTTCGTATATGTCCTCCTCCCAATCAATGGTGGCCACCTCCTTGACCTTCTTACGGCCACGGCCAGGATTCACCTCCCTAGCTGGCCTCTTGCCTTTGTTTCGGGCAGGGGCCACAATCACTTCCTCCTCCTCCTCGGAGTCAGAGCTCTCGAAGGCGTCCACTATATTGGTGGTCTCAGCGGCCTTCTTGGAGGTCCCCGCTGCCCTCCTATCCCCCTCCTCGGGGTCATCCTCTTCGGTCTCCGAGCTCGAGGAGCCAAAGAGACCGGTGGGGTCACCACGGGCAGGGGCCATCCTCGATTCAACCTCACCAGATCCAGTAGTCTCAAAGTTCAGAGGCTCCAGCTCCTCACTACTACTCAGGTCAATGGCTTCAGCACTAGGGGCCGCGGGCACCACGTTGGGAAATACAGTCCTCAGGGGCAGGACATCCAAAGGGTCATTCAGGTCTGTGCCCGGTGCCCGCGCAGCATTGGTTTGATGGGGGTCCATTAGCTCACACTTCTCCCAGTCAGTTATCTGTTCGGGGACACGGATCGCTCTCCTCACAAGTTCAACGGCGTTCAGAGCCTGATCTCTCTCGCGGGGAAACCTGCACAAAACCCCCATTACAAAGTTTCTTAGCCTACGGTGATCCCCCAACACCAATACATCCCTGTTATATATATATTTTCTCCTGCCCTCCCACAACCGGGGTGGGACGAACGGCCCCCAATCTGCTTTCTTACAGAAATACAGAAAGCTGTCCAAGGACAGTCTAAGCCACCCCAAACCTACCTTCCTAAAAATCCCCCCAGTCTTTTTACAAACGGCAAAGACATCTGGGGTGGCTCCATCTCCTAGTTCTACGGGACGGCGGGGTCCAAATTCACGAGTGGTCATTTCGTTCAAAACCCAGAAAAGAAAAAACAGAAGGAGATGAAGAAGAAAAACACCCAATACTTACGAGAGAAGGATTGAGAAAAGGATTCGGAAGGCAGTAGCACAAGGATCGCAGCAAGAAATTTTCTCTCTCAAAAGCTCTCTGAAGGGTTGGAAACGGTAAAAAGGGTTTGAGGTTTAAGGGTTTGGTATTTATAAGGCCTACCTATACGGGTTAACCCGTTAACCCGTATTAATTAGCCCACAAATCCTACCTCGGACCCTGAACCGTCTCCAAACGTTTGAAAATTCAAAAATTAAATACCCTTTGCATTTATTGCCCCCCTTGGATGAGCGACACGTACCCCTGAAGTACCACCAACCCGTCTTTTCATCTGCCAAGGGGCCCACCTGTTAACCGGGAGGCACGCCATGCAAGGGACTACGTGTCACTCACTGGTGCCTCCCGAACGTTCCCTTTGGCCCATGGGGCCAAGCAACAAACAAGGAAAAACGCCAACACTGGTGCTCGCGCGAGGAGCAATTGGAGCAGACCGAGCTTCTAGTAGCTCCTCACTCAGACCATAAATAATCACACTTGGAGCTAGGGGCCATTGATGAGCCCGGATCTACTGGACCGGGCCCGCGCTCGGTCTAGTCCAAGGAACCAGTGACGTGGCAGTTCCTAGACCGCTGGAGGGAAGACCGCGGACAAATAGGCCCTTGCGGTCAAGACCGTGTCCCTCCTCGGTTCGTCCCCGTCGAGGACCCTTGGAACCCTGCTCGCTGGATCCGTGCCCGCATGAAGTCATGCCCGCATCAACCGTGCTCGCGTCTTATATCTTTGACCGCGGGCACAACGTTGACCGCGGGCACCTGCTGCTTCCCGGTTAATGTCAAGCCTTACCGAGCAAGTTAGCTTGCGCTCGACAGGCCACTTGCCGGCTCCCCATCACGCATTCAATGCGGCTCGGTTCGCGCCTACTATTCCATTTAATGCAATAAGCGGCTACACGGCTCATGTCCCTTTCGGCCATGTCCACTGGGACGAGTCCACGTTCCCTCCCCGACAGGACCAATTAGCTGCGGACACGTGTAGCTGGTCAAATACCAAAGTGCCCCCTAGGGCTGATCTCATTGCTTACATCAACTAAGCACCATGGCATTGCCTATAAATAGAAGGCCTTTACCCCCTTGGGCAAGGTAAGTTCCATATACAATTGAGTAAGCTCTTTTACTCTCTAAACCTAAACACACACACACTCCAAAGGCATTCAAAGCCTTATTTCTCAGTATTCTTACTCTCACACCCGAGGGCCTGAGTTGGAGTAACGTCCAACTTTGACCTTAACGGTGCTTGTTTGTGTTGTGATCTAGGTACACAAATCCACCAAATATATCCTAGCCAGATATCCTTGAACCGCTCCTGACCCTGAAAAGCTTGGCGTCATCACTAACAAATGTGAGTGGATGTGTGTGAATATTGTCAATATTAACCTTTCCACCAAATTTTACATTTGAATAATAATCAAACGGAGACAAGCATTTAGTATGAAAAGATTGGTTGCAATCTTTGCAATGATACATCCAATACCTTGGGTTAATATCCTCCTCGCAGATTTCACAAATAAAATCACTTGGATGGTCTTTGATAGGAGGATACGTCAAGGGGATGGAATGTTTGTCATATTCATGCCTGACCGACCCAGGGTATTTGACACATATCATGCACAGGTTGAAACTGCAAGCTTTGCAGCTATAAAAGCACCTGCCGTATGTACCATTGCAAGCATTACATCTGAGATTTTGCTCATGACTTCTGACTAGTGGATGCTGCCCATGAGAATCATGTTTGATTCTACTGGGAAATAAGTTAGAAGCACACCCTATATCAAGATCCAAGTGGCAAGATACACACTCACATAAGAACCCATTGCAACCTCGTAAGCAAAAAGAGCAATAGAATAAATCATAGCAACTTTTATTCTTCGTCACCTTGATTGAATGACCAGAATCGAGTGGGCATTGGAGCTCTTCTGGTAACTCAGCACAAAATTTGTGGAGAAAGAAGTTACATTTGCTGCTGCAACTGTAGAAGGGAGCTGAGATAGGACGCACGCATCCATCACAAATCATATCATTGTATGCCACATTCTTAGTTGTAATGATACTTATAGGATGATGATGAAGCCTATGGGATATCTCTGTTGGTCCCTCATCATAAGCCACACTTGCTATTTTATTAGCTACAAATAGACATAGTGGATCCGGTACTGACTCACGATTAGGGAAAGGAAATTGAATTAATTGACTGGATTCTGTATCACCTTCTTCATCTTGGATCTCACTTTCACCTGTACTGTGGATGAGATTAACTACAATTATCAATATGAGATATTGTGATCTAAGACCGATAGCAAAGAAAATGAGAAACAAAAATAAATAAAAATAAAAAAAAAAGGGAGAGAGAGATGGGGAGGTTGAAGAATGTACGTACGTCTTCCTTTTTGATGTAGCACACTTGAGATGATTAAAGTATCTGCATCTGTCACAATAGTAAACCCAATCTGATGGATGCACTTTCTTTTTGCAGATATCACAAAACTGTGTGAAGTTTAGGTGTTGTTCTGGAAGAGAATATGCGAGGAACAAAGGATCATCATGATGATCAACTTTAATCGATTTAGGTGCAGAGGCACAACTTTTGTGGATCCAAAACTGGCAAGTGTTACAATAATAGGAAAATTCTTCATCTTTGGTATTGCAAACATCACAGAGGAACAACGAAGGTCTGAGGATTAATGTTAATGGGTGTGGGTGGGCTTCATGTCGAAAATTATTCTTCTGCCACTCCTGCAGAAAGAAACTACATTTGACATCGATGTCAAACTTACATAAGGAGCAATGGTAGGTGAACCGATACCAATCACTGCGTTGACATATCCTGCACTCACCCTCTCCTCTGCCATAAGAATAATAAGGGAAATAATCAAGTAGAGTAAGAGGGTGTTGATGAATAGGGAGATTGATCTCTCTAGGCAGATTTGCGCACTTCTTGTGTAGATAAAAACTACACCACTCTCGGCTGCAGGCATAATAGTTGTCTTTCTCTGTGATTTGTTCTCCACACCCTTCACACACAAATTCCTTCTCCTCCTCATTCTCACCAAATTTTTTGAGGACCAATGGATGTTTAGAATGGCTAAAATGATGAATGCTTTCCATCCTCTCTCTCTCTCTCTCTCTCTCTCTCTCTCTCTCTCTCTCTCTCTCTCTCTCTATATATATATATATATATATATATATATATATATATATATATATATATATATATATATATATATATATATATATATATATATATCACATCAATTTGCATCTTAAATCAGAGTTCGACAGAAAGTACTATACGTTAATGCCACTTGCACATGATATAGTACTTTAAGTTATACATTTATTTTTCATGGTTATTAAGAAAATAATAAGAAGTGGGTAAATATTTAAGTGGATTGATGACATAATAATATCTAAAATACTTTTCAAAGTTCAAGTTAATAAAAATAGGTTAGTCAAGAATTGATTTTTTTTTATAATTATACAAGGATTATAAGGACAAAATTGTCTAAAAACACTATTCATTATTTGTCATTTTCGTAATGAGACTTTTATTATTATGAAGCGTACTATATAAAGAAAAGTAAGACTTTTATTTTAAAACGGAAGAAGTACTATTTTATTTTGGTTGGTTGACTCTAATTTTGACCAACAATATATAAAAACTTAATAATCCTAATAAAATTTTAAAAAAATTATTGATGCACCATTACTACAAGTAACAATATACTCCATCCGTCCCACATGAATACACACTTATTTCTTTTTTGGTCCGTCCCACGTGAATACAAACTGCCCAAAATGGAAATAAATTTATTATTTTATATTCACCCTACCCCACCCACTCATTCTCTCTCTTCATTTCCTACCACACAATTTATTCAACCAACTCCACTCATTCTCTCTCTTCATTTCCTACCACACATTTTCATTATCTTAATAATACTTCTTAATTATTATGCCCAAGAAATTGGTTTGTAATCACATGGGACGGAGGGAGTAATTAATATATAGGCTAAACTTGAATATTTCATCCATTCTATTTCAAATTACATAAAATAAGATAGTGGGGAGTAAGTAAAAATTATACTCCCTCCGTCCCACACCAAGGTTCCTTGGTGTGGATTTCACGTTTTTTAAATTTTTTTTTTTGAAAGTGGATAGAAATTAGAGAAGAGAGAATGTAAAAGTTAAATGTGGGGTAGGAGTAGTAGTTAATTATTGATTTTTTTGAAAGTTGGTAGAAGATTAGAGGAGAAAGAATGTAAAAGTTAAAAATATTTAATAGAAGAGAGAATGAGTGAGATGAATAGTAAGTTAATGATTGGTTTTTTTGTAAATATGTTAACTTTATAAGGGTATAATGAATGATTTTTTTTTTTTGTAAATATATTAAATCATAAGTGTATAAATATATTCAAAACTTGCCATTTATGGAAGGGAATCTTGAAGTGGGACGGATCAAAAAGGAAAGTAGGAACCTTGAAGTGGGACGGAGGGAGTATAATATTAAAGTGTTTTGAATATGAAAATTGGCCTAGGGGTTGAAATAGTAAATGGGATAATGGTTGTGATTAGGATAAATGGGCCCATTGATTAAAAATATATAATACATTTCATTTTCAAATGTGACAAAAGAAGTAGGTGATTAAATTGGTAATAACAGTTGAATGATTAGAGATATGTTAACTTTCTTAAATTACAAATTTTTTATCCCAAATGAAATGTTAGGATTGGTAGGGAAATAAGCTACGAGTGAATAGGCCATTAAACTATTTTCAGAAATTCTTTTAAAAATCTTTTTAAAATAATTTGTCGAGCAATAATTTGTAAGAGCAGCAAATTTCTCTCACTGCCCAAATTCTTTTATTCCCAAATTCTTTTATACGGAGAAAAAGAGTTGTTTAAATCATTTTCTAATGAATAAAACAACATGATGTAGCCTTTAAATGGTGTTTATTCATTTATATTATACTCCCTCCGTTTCGTCCGAAGCTTCACCTTTTATCCAAATGGGTATCCCGATAGAAGCTTCACCATTCCTAAAATGGAAAATATTTATTAATATTCTATTATACATACCCCACTTCTCATACTCACATTCATAAATTGTGGGGCCCACTTGTCATATCCACTAACTTTTCTCCCTCACATATTTAAGTTGTAGGTCTCACTTGTCATACCCACTCACCTATTCTCTCTCACAACCATTTTCAACTCAACACTTTCCTTAAATATTGTGCCACTCCCCAAATGGTGAATCTTGAGCCGGGACGGAGGGAGTATATAAAGCCAATGGAAATGGAATAAAGTTGATGAGTATGTAGACATCTAGATAAAGCCATCCCCTTCTTAAATTTATCATTTAGCTTATTCAATCATCTTTTTCGGTGATTGATTCTTTTGACAGCCAGATTTTTTAAAGCCAATGGGAATGGGATAAAGTTGAGTATGTTCACATCTTTATCATTGAGCTTATGCAATCATGTAGCTTTTATCATACTCCCTCCGTCCCGGTTGAAATGTCCCAAAATAAATCAAATTGTATGGGTGGGCAGAGGAGGGGTGGTGACTAGGGTTGGATGGTGTATTACAGAGGATGATGGTCTGATTGTGACGACAAATGAGGGTGATGGCTGTCAAGGATGGTGGAGATTTTGATTGTTTTTTTGATTTATTTTGTTTGAGATTGAAGATGAAGAATAGTTGACATTTTGACCCCCTAATTTATAAACAATTTACATGTGATGTTGTTCTTTAAAAAAAATATGAGGTTGGAAGATATATGATTTTATTATTCTTACATCTTACTCCGTCCGTTCCATAAAAGGTTACCCATTTACTGTTTCACGCGAAAAATAAGAAATAATGTTATTAAAGTAGGAGTTGTGAGTGGGTATGAGAGAGAAAGTGGGGTAGAGAATAGTAAGTGGATAGTTGTTGTGAGTATGCCAAGTGAGTCTCATGAATAAAAAAATATTAAAAAGTTTCCTTTTTAGGAAGTGGGACTTATAAGTGGGACGCCCTAAATGGCAAAATGGGTAAGATTCTATGAAACGGAGGGAGTATTTTATATTCAATTGACATTTGATTCTAAAAATGATTAATATATAATGAAATAAGATTTCAAGGATGGATAATGCAAATTTTTAAAGAAGTTCGTTAAGTTTTCGTTCACCATATTAGCTTCCGTCCAATTTCATTAACAACCATCCACTTTTGACCCACATTGCCACAAAGTGTGAATATAACAAAATTGTCAAAAATGAAATATAGGTACCCATACTAAAACTTCTGTAAAACTTAAGGGTACCTATATGCCATTTGCCCTAAAAGGAATAGTAAATTATTTTTTGATAAAAATGTTTAGGGGCAAAGTTTTTTACGAAAAAGATTCATTTTGGGACAATAATTTCTTGAATTTGGACATTTATTTAGAGACAGAGGGAGTATAACTTGAAACTATTGTTTGAAAACTTTCCTTAGATAGATATAGGCTTTCTACTTGTAATGATTTTATTTACTCCCTTTAAAATAAACTAATCTAACACCCGTGCGTTATACGCACGATAAAAAAACTTAAATAAATTACAGGAACTAAATTTAAAAAATTCACTATAGATATAAAGACTAATTTTGAATAATCTACTAACACTCTTGCTGCTCCGAGCCTCCAAATCAAAAACTTTGACTTCAAACTTCGGCAATTCTCATCCTCATCCCCATCCCTAGCTCTCACTGTCTCCAAACCATTAGCAAGAGCAAGATCAATTTCACTCCTAGTTATTACCTCATCAATGATCCCAATATTATCATTTCTAGATTACATACTCTTAAAAAGACAAGAAGCAATTATAACTGAAAAGAAGCAATTGCAACTGCAACTGTAACTTAAAAGAAATATTGAAATATCTAATGTTAAGTAGAAATGCAGAAGAAAGCTCAAAGAAGTCAAGAAAACAACTACAGTCATTTCAAAAGTTGTAACAACAGAGACTCCAACCTTTATCACTTTAGCATTTTGTTTGGCTAAAAAAAACCAGAGAAAGGCACATGATCATGTAGGCAAACCTGTTATGGCCAAATAAAGAAAACAAACTGCACCACATACTACACTATCAACCTACCAAAACCCAACCCAACTTCTTACTAAAGGACAATTTGGGGTTTCAAAATATCAATCCCTCTTAATAGTTGATACCCAAGTTGGTGAAATGAAAGATTCTTTTCCATGTTGAATGAAAGAAAAATCTTCACTAATTACATGGCTCATCACATTCCCACTAGGGCAAAAATTCACTAAATTAACAAATGAGCTCCAAAGATACAGAAATTTAAATTCAAAGAGGCAAAAATTTCCATACCTGTCATAATCATGGGCAACCAAATACTTAAGGCAAATGAATCTGGTCAAAATTGTGTCTAGGTGAGAGTTTTGGAGGGAAAGTGCTATATTGACTTCATCTTTTATATAGTAATAGATGTTGCAGAACTGATGAATTATATTGAAGCTAGCAATCAATGTATTTTAGGAAGGAGGGAGTATAAGTGAGTATTCTGAAAATGGTTAAAGATCAGATTCTCAACTGCAGAACTGATGAATTATATTGAAGCTAGCAATCAATGTTACAATATACATGAACCTAAAGATTGAATATCATTTTGGATACACCTATTTACAAATAATTTGTACAGCCACTGCAAGCTTTCAAGAGGCAGAGCCTTGGGAGCCTTGAATATCCAAGTCATGCTCTGCAACCAATATACATGAATCCTTTTCCAAGGATGAGGAGGGAGGAGAGTTCTTGCTTTTCAAAAATGAATTCTTTGGTGAATTTAGCATCTCGGTTGTGCATTGGACATCGGGTGTTATGCCAACTTGGTCTATGTCATGAAGTGCCGGTGATAAATACTTTGCGACTGTGATAAAAAGAGCCGATCCGTCATGCAGCTGAGTAACACTCTGCAATGAATGAAGTTGGTTTGAAAACTTTAATTGCTTCCAAAAACCATACTTTATACAAACTTGTTGATGACCTAAATGAATAAAGGAAACAAAGAGTGCCTCTTTTCCCATCAAAGTACATGGCAAAAATTAGACCTTTCCGAGACCCTTTAATGGTGGTAGCCTCGTGCTCCTGGGCCATCACTCTTTACTAGAGACTTTTTAGTTGACAAATCATTTCAAGCATAAAACAACAATGAATACCTGAATTTTTCCTTTGCCAAAGGTTTTGTGACCCACTATTTTTGCCCTGCCATTGTCATGGAGTGCCCCTGCCAAGATCTACTCGCACTTGCACTTCCCTCGTTTACCTGTTTCCAAGAGAGATTATATCATTGCTTTCTAGTCTTCCGAAGTATATACATTGAAATTTGGAAGGCAAATGCAGCTGAACTTACAAGCACGACAAGTGGATCACAGGTAAGAGCATGCCCATTAACCATGTTGATGGGTAACATGTTCCCATCCCTGTCTATTGTGTTTACAAGTGTCTCATCTCCATCTAGCCATATTTGTGCAACATCCAATCCAGCTTTTACCAAACCACCCTGTTTTATGCATCACAAGAAGAAACCAAAAAACTGTCAAGTTGTAAAAAATAGAATATGAACAGATGGCACGTTCATCTTATTTATTTTTTGAACATATTTTCTTTTGGGCTATAACAACATGTCATAACTTACGGATTATTTCATAAATCCAAAATGTATGATTGTACACCCTGGTTCTCCAACTCATGATTGTACACCTAACCAAGAACCTTTCTTTCACCCCTCCCACCATCAATCTTTTATTTCCAATTTCCCAAAATTTCGCCCCTTGAAATTAATCGAACCTTCAATGTTCAATGAACCACACCCCACCCCACCCCCAAACAGGTTTTTTTGTACCTTTTTGTATAATCAAAGAAAACTCCCAAAGTTTCTTGAGAAATAAGGGGTTTTCTTGAATACAAAGTTTCTGTGTGTTGATGTTGTGTTTCCAAAGATGATCGCTAGAAAGAGAGGCGGAGTAAGAGCAGAATAAGAGGGGTTAATTGCCTTTGATATTAATGTCGAGAATTGCAGAAGGGCGAAATGTAGGTGGTGCTTCAATGGTGAGTGGCTTTTTTGATTTGATTGCCATATTTGTTAAGATTTTATGGGCGGGCAGAGGAGGTTGGTGGCTAGGGTAATATAAAGAAAAATAAGACTTTTATTCTAAAATTGAAGAAGTACTATTTTATTTTGGTTGGTTAACTCTAATTTTGACTAACAATATATACGAATTTAATAATCCTAATAAAATTTTAAAAAATTTATTGATGCACCATTACTACTAGTAACAATATAATTAATAGGTTAAACTTGAATATTTCATTCATTCTATTTCAAATTAGATAAAATAAGATAGTGCGGGAGTAAGTAAAAATTATATAATATTAAAATGTTCTGGCTATGAAAATTGTCCTAGGGGTTGAAATAGTAAATGGGGTAATGGTTGTGATTAGGATAAATGGGCCAATTGATTAAAAATATAAGGTCTGCCTAATTTCAAATGTGACAAAAGGAGTAGGTGATTAAATTGGTAATAACAGTGGAATGATTAGAGATATGTTAACTTTCTTAAATTACAATTTTTATCCCAAATGATATGTTAGGATTGGTAGGAAAATAAGTTACGAGTGAATTGGCCATTAAACTATTTTTCAGAAATTCTTTTAAAAATCTTTTTAAAATAATTTGTCAAGCAATAACTTGGAAGAGCAGCAAATTTCTCTCAATGCCCAAATTCTTTTATATGGAGAAAAAGAGTTGTTTAAATTATTTTCTAATGAATAAAGCCAATGGTTCATTTTTTAAATGATGTTTATTCATTTATTTATATATAAAGCCAATGGAAATGGAATAAAGTTGATGATTATGTCGACATCTAGATAAACTTGTACTCACTCCGTCTCACATTACCTTACCCATTTTGCTATTTTGGGCGTACCACTTTAAAGTTTCACTTTCATAAAAAGGAAATTTTTTAATACTTCTTTATTCATGAGACTCACTTGTCATACTCACAACAACTATCCACCATAGTTATTAAAGGCTCAAGGCGCACCAAGGCGCAGAAGGTGTGCCTGGAGCCTAGTCGCAAGGCGCAAGGCGGGCGCGCGCCCGAGTGACGAACCTGTCAGAGCTAATAATACTCGCCGGAGGTCGCCAGAGTGATCAGGCTAATCGCTACTCTTATATAGAGTTATGGACTTATGTTGCGTGTGCGTGTGCGTGTACGTGAGAGAGTCGTAGGAGAGGAAGTGTATTAGTCGCGTATTAGGTTTAATTAGATGTAATTGTCGGTCAATTGTTGTGCCCGAAGCCTAGGCGCACCCCAGGCTCTAAAGCTGCGCCCTGGGCCTAGGCGCGAGCCTAGGCGCGCTTTTAATAACTATGCTATCCACTTACTATTCTCTACCCTACTTTCTCTCTCCAACCCACTCACAACTCCTACTTTAATAACATTATATATATTCACTCCTTATTTTCCGTTCTCAACAGTAAAGGAGTAAGATAATGTGGGATGGAGGGAGTATTTAATTAAAAACAAATTTGAAAAAGAAAATGTCATCTCTTATTTAGATTGATTCTTTCTCGGTGATGAAAATGACATTACTATTCTTGGCAGCCAGATTTTTTAAAAGATGACACGGACTACTAGCCAATGGGAATGGGATAAAGTTGAGTATGTCGACATCTAGATAAACAAAGCCAACACCATCTTTATCATTGAAGTTTATTCAATCAATCATGTATCACAGCTGGCCTTAATCAGTAATGTTATCTCCCTGTCTTCTTCCTCCCTCTTTTTTCCTCTCTCTTAACCAAGAATCTTTCTTTCATCCTCCCCATTTCACCCCTCCGACATACAACTTTTATATCCAATCTCCCACTGAGAAAGATGTAGCTTTAATGTGATGTACCGGAAGTTATGTTGATAAAGCCAATGGAAATGGAATAAAGTTGATGAGACATCTAGATAAAGCCAACACCATCTTTATTCAATCATACTCCTTCCGCCCCGCTACAACTTGCACCCTTTTCTCATTGGGCGTCCCATTACAAATTGCTCACTTCCTAAAATGGCAAATAATATTTACTATTCCACCCACTAATTCTCTCTCCTACTTTACTTTTATACTCACAACACCAATCAAATCACTATTTTCTACCCCACTTTCTCTCTCCAATCTCACTTTTCATACTCACAACATTTTCTCCACTAACTTTTTTCTTAATTCCTGTGCAAACAGTAACTGTGCAAATTCTACCGGGACGGGGGGAGTATATCACATTCACAGCTGGCTAGCCTTAATTAGTAATGTCATTTTCATCATTAGATTAGACGACTTGGTACATTATGATTTACAATACTGATGTTATTACTGGTGAAAATATGATATATCATCTCTTTTTTTGTTTTTGTTTTATTGCTAATCTTCTCTATTTACAACAACAACAACAACATTAATGTCGCAAACACTCCCACCTATGGTTGGGTAAGGGGGGGAGGGTGTTTCCGTTGTACACAGTCTTGTCCCGTTAAAACACAAAGAGGCTGTTTCGGATGACCCATAAAAATTGCATGGACTGATCTATGTTTTATAACAAATTAAGAAACGCAGACAATTTAATAAGCCATTTTATTTTATTCCATCATATTTAAAGCAAAAAAATAATGAGTATATGACTATCGAAGAAAAATAATCTTCTCTATATCAATTTTTTTTAATAATTATACAAGGATTACAAGGACAAAATTGTCTAAAATGCTATTCATTATTTGTCATTTTCGAAATGAGACTCTTATTATAAGACATACGAAAAAGAAAAGCAAGATTCTTATTATTCTGAGACGAAAGGAATATTATTTTATTTTGGTTTGTTAACTCTAATTTTACCAAAAATATATAAGTTTAATAATCCTAGTAAAGTTTTAAAAAAAATATTGATGCACCATTACTACAAGTAATAATATAATTAATAGGTTAGACTTGGTACATTATGATTTACAATACTGATGTTATTACCGGTGAAAATATGATATATCGTGTCTCTTTTTTCTCTTTTTTTTTTGTTTTATTACTAAACTTCTCTATTTACAACAACAACAACAACATTACCCCAATGTCGCAAACGCTCCCACCTACGATTGGGTAAATGGGGGGGGGGGGTGTTTCCGTTGTACACAGTCTTGTCCCGTTAAAACACAAAGAGGTTGTTTCGGATGACCCATGATGAAAATTGCATGGATTGACCTATGTTTTATAACAAAGAAACGTAGACAGTTTAATAAGCCATTTTATTTTATTTCATCATATTTCATGCAAAAAAAAATAATGATTATATGACTATCGAAGAAAAATAATCTTCTCTATATCGATTTTTTTTTATAATTATACAAGGATTATAAGGACAAAATTGTCTAAAACGCTATTCATTATTTGTCATTTTCGAAATGAGACTCTTATTATAAGACATATGAAAAAGAAAAGCAAGATTCTTATTATTTTGAGATGAAAGGAATAATATTTTATTTTGGTTTGTTAACTCTAATTTTGACCAATAATATATAAGTTTAATAATCCTAGTAAAGTTTTTTTTTTTAAATATTGATGCACCATTACTACAAGTAACAATATAATTAATAGGTTAGACTTGAATATTTCATCCATTCTATTTCAAATTAGTTAAAATAAGATAGTGCGGGAGTAAGAAATAATTGTATAATATTATGGTGTTTTGGATATGGAAATTGGTGTAGGGGTTGAAAATTGAAATATTAAATGGGGTAATGGTTGTGATTATGATACATGGGCCCATTGATTAAAAATATAAAATACTTTTCATTTTAGGTCTGTATAATTTTAAATATGACAAAAGGAATAGGTGATTCAATTGGTAATAACAGTGAAATAATTAGAGATACGTTAACTTTCTTAAATTACACAATTTTTTTATCTCAAATTTTATGTTAGGATTGGTAGGAAAATAAGCTACGAGTGAACAAGCTATTAAACTTTTTTTTCATAAATCGTTTTAAAAATCTTTTCAAAATAATTTTTCCACTTTTTTGAGCAATTATTTCACGTGATTAGTAAATTAATGTCATTAAGCGTAATAAGTTTTGTTAATTGAAGAATTACCACATTGGATTCTTAAGCATGTTAGGTCAGGCACTATCACAGAGGAAAGGAAAGGAGTGCTTTTGCTTTTTCTTTTTCTTTTATAGTGGATTCTCTTTTACTTTTATGGGTTAGATTCTTTATGATCACTAACCTCCCTTTCTCTTTGGATTACACAATCAAGTTTGCTAATTTTCAAATTGAAGGGGAATTCAAATTTAAGATACTGTTTTTCTTCTTAAAAAGCTCTAATTTAGCCATTTGAGTCCTTAAATTAATTTTTTGGGGGTTAAATTTTCAAGCAAGAGCCTTAATAATAGAGCTTGCTTTTACGATGAAATAGTCTGACAAAGAATACCATTCCTGTCAGATACAAGTATATATTCCCTCTTTAAAATTTCAAAATGTTTCATGGTCTCCCGCATCTGGGGCTATATCTCTTTTATGAACAATTCAATCGTATATCACATTCACAGCTGGCTGGCCTTAATTAATAATGTCATTTTCATCATTAGATTAGACGACTTGGTACATTATGATTTACAATACTGATCTTATTACCGGTGAAAATATGATATATTGTGTCTCTTTTTTTTCTTCTTTTTTTATTGCTAATCTTCTCTATTTAATATTACCCCAATGTCTATTCATTTTCTTAGGAAAATAAGCTATGAGTGACATGCCATTAAACTATTTTTCAAAAAACCTTTTAAAAGTCTTTCAAAATAATTTGTCAAGCAATAACTTGTAGGAGCAACAAATTTCTCTCACTGCCCAAATTCTTTTATATGTGATGGAAACACAATAAAATATAAAAAAAAATTGTATGATTCAAGGGTGTGATCGATGATAGAGCCCAAACGGTCACACATAATTAAACAAAACAAAGAAAGAAACAATTGATTTGGAAACTGATTTGGAGTGATTAATATTATTAAATAACTTCTAGATCCACTACTAAGTTGGGTTTGTGAAGAGTATGCATAAATCCTTCCTATCCCCTTCGCCCCTAAATAAATATCGGAAAAAAGTTTTAAACTTGCTGTAATTGATTAAAAATGAAATTTGAAAGAGAAAATGTCATCTCTCATTTAGACAATCTTCTTGTTCAGTAGTTATCATCTTTCTCAGATTCTTGACAGCCAGATTTTTTAAATGATGACACGGACAGCTAGCCAATGGGATCAGGGCATTCCAGCAAGTTGGGAGAGGCTATGGGATCAGGGCAGTATGATTGATCCCATTCCAGCAAGTTGGAAGAGGCTGTGGGATCAGAGCAGTATGATTGACCCCATTCCAGCAACTTGGAAGAGGCAGTATGAGACGGACTGCTAGCCAATGGGAATGGGATAAAGTTGAGTATGTGGATATCTTTATCATTGAGCTTATCACAGCTGGCCTTAGTAATGTTATTATCATTGAGCTTATTCAATCTTGTTCAGTAGTTATCATCTTTCTCAGTGATTGATTCTTTGACAGTCAGATTTTTTAAATGATGACACGGACTGCTAGCTAATGGGAATGGAATAAACTTGTGTTTAATTAAAAACAAATTTGAAAAAGAAAATGTCATCTCTCATTTAGACACTCTTCTTGTTCAGTAGTTATCATCTTTTTCAGTGATTGATTCTTGACAGCTAGATTTTTTTAAAGTTGTGTTTAATTAAAAACAAATTTGAAAAAGAAAATGTCATCACTTATTTAGACACGGACCGCTGGCCAATGGAAATGAATAAAGTTGAGTATGTCGACATCTAGATAAAGCCAACATCCTCTTTATCACTGAGTTTATTCAATCATCTTTTTCAGTGATTGATTCTTGACAGCCAGATTTTTTAAATGATGTCTATTCATTTATAGTATACTCCCTCCGTTCCGCCCAATGCTTCATCATTTTGGTGAAACACGCAAATTAAGAAAAGTGATGAATGGAAAATGGGTTGTGAGAGGGAAGAAGTGAGTGGATATGACAAGTGGGGCCCACAATTTAAATATGTGAGGGGAAAAAGTTAGTGGATATGACAAGTGGGCCCCACAATTTAAGTATGTGAGAGGAAAAAGTGAGTCGGGTTGACAAATGGGGCCCACATTTATTACCATTTTAGGAAAGGTGAAGCTTCTACCGAGACACCTATTTGGGTAAAAGGTGAAGCTTCGGACGGAACGGAGGGAGTATATAAAGCCAATGAGAATGGAATAAAGCCAATGGGAATGGGATAAAGTTGAGTATGTGGACATCTTTATTCATTTATAGTACATACTCCCTCCGTCCCGCCCGAAAGGGCATTTTTGTGTCCTTGCACGGGAATTAAGAAAAGTGATGTAGGAAAGAGAAAAAGTGTATAGTGGAATAAATGTTGTGAGTGAAAGGTGATGTAGGAAAGAGAAAGTGGGTAGGGAATAGTTAGTGGATATTTATTGTGAGAGAGAGTATGACAAGTGAGTCTCACAAATAAAGAATTAATAAAAAACTTTCCATTTTTGGGTTGTGCCCTTTCAAATGGGATGCCAAAAAAGGAAATTTGTGCCCTTTCGGGCGGGACGGAGGGAGTATTTTTTTTTTCAGTATCTTTGGTCAATGGGAATGGAATAAAGCCAATGGGAATGAGAATTAATGGAATTTATGTATTTATAGCTACGTTTTAGTGTCAATTATGTTCTATACTCCCTTCGTCCCGACCGATGCTTCACCATTTTGGTGAAGCACGTAAACTAAGAAAAGTCATGAGTGGGAGAAGGATTGTGAGAGGGAAAAAGTGAGTGAATATGACAAGTGGGACCCACAATTTAAATATGTGAGGGGAAAAAGTTAGTGGATATGACAAGTGGGCCCCACAATTTAAGTATGTGAGAGGAAAAAGTGAGTGAGGTTGACAAATGGGTCCCACATTTATTACCATTTTAGAAAAGTTGAAGCTTTTACCGGGACATCCATTTGGGTAAAAGGTGAAACTTCGGACGGGACAGAGGGAGTATATATTTCCTGATATAATTTTTGGTTCCATTTAATTTGTACTTTTAATGGGTCAATCATCTACAATTTGTTGTTGTAAATTACTCCCTCCGTCCCAGACCATGGGTATATGGGGTGGATTTCACGCTTTTTAAGAAATTTTTTAAAAAATGAATAAAAGTTAAATGTGAGATAGGGAATAGTAGTTAAATGTGTGGTAGGGAATAGGAGAGAGAATGTAAAAGTTAAATATGTGGTAGGGAATAGGAGAGAGAATGTAAAAGTTAAAAATATTTAATAGGAGAGAGAATGAGTGGGAGGAATAGTAGTTAAATGTGTGGTAGAGAATAGGAGAGAGAATGTATAAGGGTATAATGAATGGTTTTTTTGTAAATATATGGAGTTGATAAGGGTATAAATATATTCAAAAACTTGCCATTTATGGAAATGAACTGCAGTGCAGGACGGGCCAAAGGGAAAGATGAACCAGCGATGCGAGACGAGAGGGAGTAATAAACAATATGAAGCTGTTGAAGCTCATGGGTCCAATTCAGCTGGAATTGTTCGTTTTTTTTTTTTTTTTCCCAGTATCTTTGGTCAATGGGAATGGGAAAGGAATATTGCTGGCCTTAGTAACGTTATTTTCATCATTAGATTACTGTCAACATGAGAAGTACACAAACTGTTGAAATTACTAAAAATTATGCATATGTGCATTTCCAGGCACACTACCATAAGCAAACAAGTAGAGAAGAGATATATACCTGTTTTAAAAGTCTACAGAACTGTGCCTTGGAAATTTCGGGACTCCCACCAAGAATGTTTCCCCGAATACTAACTGGAAGCCCACTCAAAGGCTCTAAACAATCAAGAATTAAGATATAATCAGAAATAAGGAACTAAGGACAAAATCTAATTATAAGTAGTAAAAATCAAATACCCTTTTTTATATGATCACAAATCAGATAACTTTTTATAAGATCACAAAGCAGATACCTGCAACGATTGCACCCTTCTGTTGTAGCTCAGAAGGCGTCAGATTTTGAAAAACATTTTCCTGTACAATCACACCTTTTGCAGCCAAAGCTGAGTTCAGACCATAAGATATTGTAGGGCCTTCTCTGGATATCATCATATAACAAGCTAGAGTCAATTACAGTCTCTGCTTTGTAGGTAGTCCCCCTCCCCATCCCCTAAAACAACCTTTGCCCCCATACCCACCCATATAGAAAGAAGGAAAAAAGAATCAGAGTGTTATTTGTAATAATATTCAAATAAAACCTCAAGATACAACAACAACAACAAAGCCTTAGTCCCAAAATGATTTGGGGTCGGCTAACATGAATCGTCAAGACATCTTAATACAAATTCCTGTTCTTCATACGCCATTATTCATACATTGTTCATATTTGTGTAGACCTTAAGTATTTAGATTGATGTAACAATAAATATGGCAATGCAGCAAGGAAAGTTGCAAGTACACTGTCAGGGTTAACTAAAACCAAAAAGGAAGGAAATCACCCTGTCCTGTAAGAGAACTTTATTGAGGACCTTATAATAGTAAATAAGACATCGAGTGGCAAACACCCCACATTGGTACCAAGTCTCGTCATCCTTACAACAACAACAAAGCCTTGGTCCCATCCTTATCTCTACCAAATGATCTGAAGTTAATCAAGGGGGAAAAACTGAGTCTCAGGTCTACCCAAGCATCCTAGGCAATTTGACAATAGCATTAACAAAAGAGAGGTATTTCGTAAGTCAACTAATCCATTATCCCCCAGAACCTGTCAATGCTGACCCCCTCCCATTAAAGCACTCTGAGCCTGGGAAACTGTCTCTGACTCTCATCTAAAACTGGAAACATTCTCTAAGACTGCAGTTTGGGAACTTATAAATGCTGGTGATTATACCAAATGGGTCAACAATTATCCCCTCGAGTAGATCGCAACTCGTTACTGACCAAAGTGATAAAAATTGAGATAATACTCAAACTCACATCATTTGCATAAACTCCAAAATCTTCCTCCGTTTTCCCTGTTTCCAAGACCACAAACATTTGTAGACGAAAATTCCATCAGGCTAACTAAAAAATGTTAAATTCAATTTTGCAAGATGAATTTCCTTAGCCTTTCATTAGGCTTTTTGAAAAAAAAAAATTATTAATAATCCAACTTTATGCATTTTTATGTTTAAGTTCTCCACTATTATTAGATAAACAAGTTATCAAAATTAGAAAAAACATATATAGATGTACGGTTGGAACCTCACCTAGACAAGGCTGTCTTTTCAGTTTCATCTTCAAACAATGGAGCAGAAACTGCGTACTGCAAAATCCAACAAGAGGAGGTTATCTCAAATATTCAGCAGTTCTTATACCAAAAAATTAAAAAATTCAGCAGTTCCTATTTTATGAAGCCGCAAAGTAGAACTTAATAAGTGAAGCATTGAATTGAGGCATGAACTATTAAATAACACTTCAAATTTTGCAGTTTCAGTACTAGATTTCAAGATATTGCTATAAATATAAACTGGTTCATCTTCTGCAAAAATAAAACAAAAAAAAGGGTAAATCTGAATAAAGAAAGGTCATATGCTGATTGTTTCAGGCACCTTGAAAATGAAAATGTCAAACCCTTTCAATGATATCAGATGAAATTCTGTTCACGCTTGTCAATAGAAAACAATTTCATGCAACTTATACATAACCATGGACTAAAGATAGTAATCAGAATTCTTAAATATGAGGTCAAAAGCACGATGCGCTCTTAAGCTGTTAAACAGAAATCAGCCATATACCTAGTGTCCATCATGAACACAATGTTTCTTTCTGCCTTCTACTATGCTTGCCACGTGTTCAATCAGCTGACTGACCAGCGTCAGTTAACTAGTGTCTTACAATGCTCAAACACCATAAAAACTTGTTCAAATCATTGTTGCTCATTTAGAATGGATTATGGATCATAAAAAAGAAGCAGCTGGTTTTATTTTTGTGTTCTCCATAGTTATTAAAGGCGCAAGGCGCACCAAGGCGCAAAAAGTGAGCCCGGAGCCTAGGCGCAAGGCGCAAGGCGGGTGCGTGCCCGAGTGACGATGCCCAGAAAATGCCTTAAAATAGTAAAAATATATGTTTTAAAAAAATAATAATAAGCTTTACGTGACTACAGAAACATAATATAATTATTCCTACAGTAACAACTCTAGCTGACCAGGCATGTTTGAAAAAAAAAATCATGTTTGAAAACATAAAAAAATAAAAACCACCAACACCTGTTTGAAATAGCAGGTGTATTTCTTATCACGTTTATTCACACACGATCAGTTATACATACCAAAAAAAAAAAAAAGTCAACATGATCAAAGCTTTACATTAAAAAAAAAACACACCTGTTTGAAAAAAAAAAAAAAACACCTGTTTGAAAAAAAAAATTGAAAAGCTTTAAAGGGCAAAAACACACCTGTTGGATTGGAGATGTTTGGTCTCGCCGGGGACTCGTCGGAGGTCGCTGGAGGTCGCCGGAGTCTCGCCTGAGGTCGCCGATGGTCGCTGAGTAGTTTGAACTTTGAATAGTTCCAAGGTACTTATTTATACATCCCGTTTAGGCCAATCGATCGTCAATTGACGCAATTGACGGTCAATTTCTTTCTGGACTCTGGAGCCTAGGCAATTGACGCAATTGACGTTAAATTTCATTCCGGAGTGACGCAATTGACGATTCAATTTTCTTCTCTCGCCTAGGCGCACATTGCGAGCCTCGCCTAGGCCCACCAAGGCGCAAATAAGCGCTTGCCTCAAGAACAGCGCCTCGCCTGGTATAGTCAAGTCCCCAAACCTGCGCCCTAGTGAGCCTTGCGCCTAGGCGCGCGCCTAGGCGCGCTTTTGATAACTATGGTGTTCTCTCGAGATTGTCATGCTATGTGACAAGAAAGCATACCACAAATTAGCATTTTTGACAAATGGGCCCCATTGAACTAATAAGTATTATTCCCTCTGTCCCATAATAATTGTCGTATTTGACTTGTCAACGTTTTACTTGCTTGTGCATTGCTTGTACAATGGTAAATTGCATAAAGACTCATTATTTAGATATGTGATATTTATTTTGGTTAAACCATCTTGTTTATGTAACTGAAACAGTGAAACTTTAAAGTTGAAATCCTGTGCATTTTTAGGTCCTTGGGGTGGAGAGGACGGCATCTCAGGCTGAAATTAA
Organism: Adenophora triphylla var. japonica; assembly: GCA_022495995.1. NCBI lineage: Eukaryota > Viridiplantae > Streptophyta > Magnoliopsida > Asterales > Campanulaceae > Adenophora > Adenophora triphylla. Next base: position 14,514 of record JAFEMH010006201.1, on the reverse strand, counting down.
GAAAGGGTACCACAAATTAGCATTGCGTCTTCATCCTGATAAAAATCCTGGTGATGAGGTGATGCTTGATTCTTTTAGACCCTAGTTGGAAAGTTCTGGAAGCTATTTTCATTTTCTGATTTGCCATTTTTCTACTTTTAGGATGCCAAAGAGAAATTTCAGCAGTTGCAGAAGGTGATATCAATTCATGGCAATGAGGAAAAACGAGCTGTCTATGATCAGACTGGCTGTGTTGATGATGCTGTGAGTAATATGTCAAGTTTGTTTTTTGTTCTATCTGTTTCAATAAATACTCCATTCGGAACATTTCAATGGTAAAGAAAGGCAATAAGAAGAGCCGTACTTCTGACTCGCGGTATGAGTTCCCGTTTCTGCCTTCTTTCTTCTGAGCATTTCCAAATTCCAAGCTCTTGCCCTAGCGTACGATCTGGCTCATCCATTTTTATTTGGGTATAGACGGTCGGCTTCTGAACAATTTCCAATTTTTATTATCGTTATCGTTTTGACGATGAGTTGATGGAGGTCATACTTCCTTCACCTAAATGAGAACTTAATTTAGCAGCTCTTTCCTAAACTCGTGAATGCAAAACCCTATTATTATTAAAGCGTTGAGGATAAGTCCTACCGTACTCCAACTTGGTAGTTTCCACCGCCTGTCCAGGGTTGAGCCCTGGGATTTGACGGCCCGATCAAATAAATGATCTTCCTACTTTTTTGGTATTACTATCAATAAACTTTGAGCAATAATTTTAGGTTAATTACTTATTATTTATACACCATTATAAATACTATCAATTACAATTTTTAGATTTCCATTAAAAATAATTAACTTAACCTAAAATTATTGTTCAAAGTTCGTTCAAAGTTTATTCAAAGTAACAACAAAAAGTAGGAAGATCATTCTGGGGCGGAAGGAGTACAAATTGTTCAAATAGCTCTCCTGGGAAAAGATGAAGTTAGGACCTGTATATTAATTTCTTTCTTTTGTTGAGTTACAGGACCTCGCGGGCGACGCAGTTAAAAATTTAAAGGAGTTCTTCCGAACCATGTACAAAAAGGTGTGCTTTTATATGATTTTCAACGTGTTCTGTAAATTTCTTTCCCTAGTAATATATTTCTTGACATTCTCTGTGCGAATATAACACATACGGTGTATTTATTACAGGTCACCGAGGCAGATATTGAAGAGTTTGAAGCAAACTATAGAGGATCCGACTCAGAGAAAACGGATCCTCCGTTTTCCCTGTTTCCAAGACCACAAACATTTGTAGACGAAAATTCCATCAGGCTAACTAAAAAATGCTAAATTCAATTTTGCAAGATGAATTTCCTTAGCCTTTCATTAGGCTTTTTGAAAAAAAAATTATTAATAATCCAACTTTATGCATTTTTATGTTTAAGTTCTCCACTATTATTAGATAAACAAGTTATCAAAATTAGAAAAAACATATATAGATGTACGGTTGGAACCTCACCTAGACAAGGCTGTCTTTTCAGTTTCATCTTCAAACAATGATGGAGCAGAAACTGTGTACTGCAAAATCCAACAAGAGGAGGTTATCTCAAGTATTCAGCAGTTCTTATACCAAAAAATTAAAAAATTCAGCAGTTCCTATTTTATGAAGCCGCAAAGTAGAACTTAACAAGTGAAGCATTGAATTGAGGCATGAACTATTAAATAACACTTCAAATTTTGCAGTTTCAGTACTAGATTTCAAGATATTGCTATAAATATAAACTGGTTCATCTTCTGCAAAAATAAAACAAAAAAAGGGCAAATCTGAATAAAGAAAGGTCATATGCTGATTGTTTCAGGCACCTTGAAAATGAAAATGTCAAACCCTTTCAATGATATCAGATGAAATTCTGTTCACGCTTGTCAATAGAAAACAATTTCATGCAACTTATACATAACCATGGACTAAAGATAGTAATCAGAATTCTTAAATATGAGGTCAAAAGCACGATGCGCTCTTAAGCTGTTAAACAGAAATCAGCCATATACCTAGTGTCCATCATGAACACAATGTTTCTTTCTGCCTTCTACTATGCTTGCCACGTGTTCAATCAGCTGACTGACCAGTGTCAGTTAACTAGTGTCTTACAATGCTCAAACACCATGATTCTGCTTATGAACAGCTGGTAATGCCATTAAAGTATTGCCATTGATGCTGATCCTACCTATATACCTAATTTGCAGAAGTAGATTGTATTCGTCCAGATCATCTTTAGCCAAGTTTAGGAATTTTATCATTTCTACTACCCGAACCTGGTATTTCCACATTGCTCATCGGGAATTTACAGCTGCAGCAGGTTCATAAACTATGTGGGTGCAGTAGGCGCCTATAGAGGATGAAGGAAGAGCTAATTTGGTGTTGAATTATTATATATAACAACGGCAAACTAATTTGGGTAACTAGAAAAAGGAAAAAGAAAACGATTTCGCTGGCCGGAGTATGTAGGAAGAGGAGGGAAAAGAAAGAGAGCTTACATCAATAAGGTTTTCTCAGAACTACTACATGTGAACCCTGGAAGTTCTTATTATCCACTACCCAGACAATACAAGTACCAGAATTTATTCTTAAAGTATACCTCAAACATATTAAAGTATCCGTTGAATAGCTCCGGTATGTAACATTCCCAGTCAATGAAGTTGTAGTTTTTTATGATACGAGCTGTAACAGCTGCCCATTGACTGTTCCAAAACTGATAATTCGGTATTGAATCCCACTGTCGCATACAATTTTCGATCCATTCACTGTCGTGACAACAAAAAGTTATCAGGTTGATTCACTAATTCATATCAAAACTCATAGAAAGTATCAAGAAAAGTGCTAATACTCCTTACTGCGAATAGAAGTCCTTGTTGTCCAAATTTGAAGGAAGAAATAACCTTACAAACCCTGAACCTTCAAAAGACGAGCTGTGCCACGGATTTTCCAATAGAGGCAAACTAACAAAGAACCATGCTCACGAATTGAAATGGAATAAGCATAAACACTGTAGCACAAACATGAGCCAATCAGCAGTACCAGCTGAAAGTCGATCCCTACAATGGACTTAATTAGATCAAAATGCTCTACTTTGATTAACGTATTTCCATCAAACACTTTATAGACTACCCCAGCATCAGATCAATACAGACAACATTACACTCAATAGCATCCTCTCGAATGCAAACTAACCAGTAAGCAAACTCTAAACAGTCATTAAGCAGTGCAATCAAACTCCAAATACACACTATAAAGAACAATTGAATTACACATTCAGTAGAAAGATGAACTCACGGGTCGATAACAGAAACCCATTTCAGAGTGGAGTAAACTGATTTGGCAAACTTTAAACAATCATAATATGAGCAAAACATTTCAAATCAACAATTTAATACCCTCCTAATTTCATAAAACAAAAATAAACCCTAAAACAAAAGTAATTTCATCAAATCAAAATAAACCCTAACTAAAATTAGAAACCAAAATCAAAAATCAACATTGCCTTACTAATTCTTGTCCCGATTAGCTTTCTAGGTTTAGTTCAAACTTCAAACACACAAATTGGAAACCCTTTTCATCTTATATTCAAACCCTTGAGCATAAATTTGAAACATATTTCAAATTCATATATATTTGTAAAATAATTCAAATACAATCGATACAAATGACTGAGAAAGATTAAAAGGGTTTCCAATTCTAAACCATAAAATTGTAAAAGATTAGAAATTTGAGCGAGAGCGAGAGCCTGTTAAGCAAGGAAAAGCGATACCTATCCGACGCGGGCGAGGCGTAGCGATGCAGATGCAGTTGCTTGGTCGCGTGGTGCGTAGTCTCGCCCTCCGTTTCCGACTGCTCTGTCGTCGTCGTCGTCGATTTTGGGTTATGAATCGACTGGAAAGTGTTTGATGCGTATGATTCAAAACCAAAAAAAATAAATAAATAAACCTCTTATGAATATGAAGTGTAATAGTGTACTCCCTCCGTCCCACGTCATTGAATTGAGGACCATTTTTTGGGTACGATAATTAAGAAATATTATTAAGATAATAAAAATGTGTGATAGAAAATGAAGAAAGAGAATGAGTGGAGTTGGTTGAATAAATTGTGTGGTAGGAAATGAAGAGAGAGAATGAGTGGGTGGGGTAGGGTGAATATAAAATAATAAATTTATTTCCATTTTGGGCAGTTTGCATTCACGTGGGACGGATCAAAAAGGAAATAAGTTTGCATTCACGTGGGACGGAGGGAGTATATTATAAAGCTCATTTTCCCTCCAAAATATAGATCAAAATATAAATGGTTCTAAAATATTTTTTGCTTTAAATCAACTAATTAATCCAAAATATAGATCAAAATATAAATGGTTCTAAAATATTTTTTGCTTTAAATCAACTAATTAAGAAAACAATTAATTTTCTTTAAATTAACCTATTATCCTATTCTCTCCCCTATTAATTAAATGCAAATGAAAAATTACTTTTTTTCTCTTACTTTTAGCTACTATACCTAAACTCCTTTCTTTACAAATTCATAAATATCATTGTTTTGCAATCTTTTAATTTTTCAAGTAAAAAATAAAATATGAAAAAACAATAGTAAAAATACATTTATAAACACATGGAATTTTTCATTTAATGAATTGATATTTTTGAAATGTGGGTAACAGTAATAATTGTTTTTTTAAAGACTTATGTATAACAATGATATTTAGATATTTTTTTTTCATTTTTTTCTTAAATGAAGATTTTTTTTAAAACGGTAATAGTTATTTATTATGTTTAGAAATCTGTAATATTATTAAATTAATGTGATGATATATTTTTGTTGAAAATTTTGTTTTCAAAATTATATTCTCTTAAATTATTCTTTGTTTTTATTAAAACATTTTTCCTTTTTCTTCATTAGTTTCTTCGAACGAAGTGATTTTTTTAGCTAATAGTAAAAAATAGGCTTGAAATCTTATTTAGCCACTTTTTTTATACAACTTTTGAGTTTATTGTTGATATTTTTTTTATTCATTAAAATTTCAAAAAGTAATAAATAAAAAACTGAGATTTTAGTGTTTTATTGAACCATTTTCTTAAACAGTAATATATAATGAATTTTCAATGAGTGTTATTTAGATAAACTTTCATAAACTAAAAAAAATGGTAAATACAAAGTATAAGAAAGGATTTTCAAAACATAGATGGTTCTAGAATATTTTTTGCTTTAAATCAACTAATCAAGAAAATAATTAATTGTCTTTAAATTAACCTATTATCCCATTCTCTCCCTTATTAATTAAATGTAAATGAAATATTACTTTTTTTCTCTTACTTTTAGCCACTATACCTAAACTCCTTTCTTTACAAATTCATAAATATCATTGTTTTGCAAACTTTTAATTTGGCAAGTAAAAAATGAAATATGAAAAAATAATAGTAAAAATACATTTAGAAACACATGGAAGTTTTCATTTAATGAGTTGATATTTTTGAAATGTGGGTAATCGTAATAATTGTTTTTTTAAAGACTTATGTATAACAATGATATTTAGATATTTTTTTCATTTTTTTTCTTAAATGAAGAGTGTTTTTAAAACGGTAATAGTTATTGATTATGTTTAGAAATCTATAATATTATTAAATTAATGTGATGATATATTTTTGTTGAAAATTTTGTTTTCAAAATTATATTCTCTTAAATTATTCTTTGTTTTTATTAAAACATTTTTCCTTTTTCTTCATTAGTTTCTTCGAACGAAGTGATTTTTTTAGTTAATAGTAAAAAATAGGCTTGAAATCTTACTTAGCCACTTTTTTGATACAACTTTTGAGTTTATTGTTGATATTTTTTTTGTTCATTAAAATATCAAAAAATAATAAAATAAAAAACTGAGATTTTAGTGTTTTATTGAACCATTTTCTTAAACAGTAATATATAATGAAGTTTCAATGAGTGTTATTTAGATAAACATTCATAAATTAAAAAAAAAATGGTAAATGCAAAGTATAAGAAAGGATTTTCAATTTTTGAGATAATTAAATTACATTGAAATTTTAAATTCATTATTTTTTTGGGTTATAAATTTTATATTTATTGCTAAAACAATAAATATGGTGTCATAACTATTTCAAAATATTTTTCTAAAAAAAATCTATTTTATATGGGGTTTTCAAATTAAAAACTATAAGATAATTTAAAAAAAGAAAACTATTATATAATATTGGTTAGAAAATATGAAGTATGACTTTATAAGATTATATCCAAAAAAAATATTTTTTAAAAGACGTAAATTAATGAAAAAAATAGAGTTGTTGATAATATTATTTACTTAGAAATGAGATAATTAATTTTATTTAATGACAGTCATGCAAATCAAAGTTTTTTTTATCGTGCGTTTAGCGCACGGGTGTTACACTAGTTAAATTTAAAGATGTGAATGCGCTATATAAGTTTACACCTTAGATAGGGCTTTATAAAAGCGCTATCTAAGGTGTGTTTCCTAAGGTCCAATATGTACTAGTGAAAAGTTGGGCCTTTCATTGACTTTAATGTGTTGCACAGTCACACAAAATATATTTGCACACATAATGTAGTGACCATCTTTTCTTGATATCTACTTGTAGTTTAGTTCATTAGTGCGCTTGCTTTTGGCTTGTGTTCTTTTTCTATGCTCCAGCCACAACTTCATTACATAATTATGCGACGACAGCAGATTTGGCTATCTCTGAGCCTTTGGCTCTAGAGATAAATTCTTTTAGCCAAGTGTGTTTAGTAGCTACAGGGGGACATTTCTAACTCTGTTTGAAGGCTGAAACATTGTCTTGCAATTCCACATTACATATGCTTTTCTCATTCTAGTTATTACCAAGAAGAGGTTTAGAGTGGCCTCAGGTCCACAAATTAAATGCTCTAAGATGTATGTTTGTTGTCCTAGAAATCTGTGCCTTGCCTTTTAGCTTCTGTTGATCGTTTATATATATATTGATGCTGCAGGAATTGTGCTTATCAATCTTCCTCCACGTGGCAGGACTGATCACCTGGCTCCTTGACCTGAAATCAGAACCCACGACTAGCCGGATGTGTCTCCGGCGAAGACGCTCGGGCGTGAGAGTAAGATCACAGTTGTATAAAGCTCAAAATGTATTGAATATGGAATCTCGTATAACAAAATGGCAGTTACCTTTCACCGTTTGGTAGTGATGAAGTATTTATAGACAAGAGTGATGTATTTTTGGGGAGGCGACATGTGCTCCGTGATTGTAGCGGCGGTTATTAGTAATGGGAACGTGTCTATAACGGTCCCCTGATTTGTAGGGATGTGGTTATGAGAATGGTTCAACCAAATACGCCTGCAAGTATCAAGTCGTCACTTGTTAATTTAGGTCGAGGTCGCCATTTGTGGAATGGTCGACCTGACTGTCGGGTAGAGCATGATTCGTGCCCGAATTGTAGTATGGATCATAAGGTCGGACTAAGTTAGGTCGGGACCTGGTAGGTCGGACCATGGGCTTAGTCGACTGATGCTTGAGATGGGCTTTGGGCCTTGTTCTGATTGGGCCAACCCTATTGAGAATGTGACGGTCAATGCGGCCTGTGATTAGGCTTTACTCGTTTAGCCCAACTCGACATTTTTGGTATGTTCAGTGGCCCCCAACTTCCGAGTTGACTCCGTCGACTTGGAAGTTAAGAAGATCTTGGATGAGAATTATTTTACTCACAGGTCGATACTCGTTCTGAGGTATAGTCGACTTTTGATGACGTGGCGCCATCCTGGTCGTTGGCGATGAACGGTAGGAGATGAAGGAGCGCCGATTTTAGTAATGATTGCAATTCTGACGCTTGGAACTCCTTCTCGAAAACCGCTTCAGCTTTTAATTTTGGAAAATTAATTTCTATTTTCTTTTCCCCTTCCAAATTTAGGAAAATAGAAATACTCAGTCTTCCTCTCAAATTCGAATTCTTACCGTTTCCAAACTCTTCTTCTCCGGCGACAATCACGGAATTGCAAAGAAAACTTAAACTCAGCTCTCGGCTTCAAGAACGAACTCCCTTTCGCAATCCATTAAGGTATTTCCGTATATTTGCTTTAGGGCTTTGCTTTCGTCAGTGTTTAATTCCGCCACGGCTAGGACCTTTAGTAGTGAACCAGGAGCTTGGTACGGGTATTGCACCGTTAACCGTAGAGTATGTAAGCACACAAACGGTGGGTGGAGAGAGATGTCATTGAGCGAGTGTGCCTCTATCTTGACCAGGTGGGAGTTGAACTTTAGTGAAATAGGGTTGCCAGTTGCAGGAGAAATTGAGGATGTGGTGATTGACGACTCGAATGTTGTCGCTTTTCATCTATTTCATGAATTGCTTGATCATATCACTTTGTTTTATGTTAGGGATGTCCACAAACCTTCTTTCCTTAGGAACAGAATAGGTTTTCCAGGGGAGTTTAGGTCGCCCTTAGGTAGGTTAACTGCGTATGATCTTAGGACTGACTCCCCTGTTTCTCCTTCTTCTTGTACAGATATGACAACTCGAGAAGGAAATGCTGCTTCAACCTCTTCAGGCCCCCGAATTGTGGACGCCTTCGATGATTCGCTTGTGCTCGGGAAAATGAAAGAGGTTACGTTCCCCCAGGACCATTGCGCGGAAGGAAGAACTTGCCCTCTAGGTATGATGTGATCCATGGGTTTTGTGAGGTAAAAAAGGAGGATTATAGGGTGACCATTTATACCAAGCAGGATTTTAGGGCCAAATTTGATGCTGGGGATGCCACCAGGGTAGCTTTTTACTATGGCCAATTTGTGGCCGGCCTTAGGTTGCCACTCGACCCTTTTATTAATGAGTTCCTGGAGTGTGCCAATGCCTTACCTCTTCAACTCGGAGCTAACACCTGTAGGGTTTTGGTATGTTTTGCTATGGTTTGTAGGTTCTTAGGATATGAACCTTGCATGAGAGTGTTTAAGGAATTCTTCTTCATCAAGTATAGTGGAGAGGAGAAAACCATCAATACCCCCTCCAAGCCCAATTCGCGTAAGCTTTTCACAAACCTTCCCAAGAAACATAGTGGCCGGAATACTCATGTAGTTGTAGTAGAGAGTAGATTTGGGTGGGAATTTCCTTTGCCACCGAGGATTCCGAGCCCTTAGATGAGAGGAGCTATCGGGAGCCCGTCTCGGCACTTTGAATTGTATAAGAGGTTGTGCTGCCAGCGAGATAGGGGCACCTTTAGTTGGGAGAGTTTACTTACCACTAAGTATAACTTCATCCAGGCCGGGATGATGGGCCGGAGAGGGTGAAGTGCAACCTTTGGTAGTCGTTGGTAGAAACAATTTATCCCGACTGGGTTACCCACGCATTGGCCAAATTTGAGGACATGTGCCAACGTTGTAAGAAAACTGCCAACTATTGCAAAGAAAATGGAGAGCATGCGGGTGGTAAGATATCCTTGTTTTGTCTTTCTTTACTCGTCTACTGTCCATTAACCTTGTATGAATAATTTGATTTGGCTGTGATACTCATGCACTCGATTTTATGATTCGTATATGACTAGCTCGTACATAGAACCATAGCTCGTATGTAGAACATGGCATGTAGAATACTCTGTTTTCTCCTGATTAGCTCGTGGCTTATATGTAGAGAACATTTTAAGTTGCGAAGACAACTTTCAGCTCGTTAATTGATCAACTTGCATATATATGAACTAGCTCGTATACGTCGACCTCATACTTATCACCCTGACTTTTTGTGCAGTTTTGACCCCCGAGCAAGAGGCGAATATGGGCCGTATATTGGTAGTATCAGACAGGAAGAGAGCCAAGAAAGCTCATGGTGCCACCAACGCTCGAGCTAACAGAGAGAGGGAAGCTGTGAGAAGGACCGGCCTGCTGTCAAAGGACAATGTTGGTATGATTCCCATGGAGGTGGATGAATCTGAGGATCCTTTGTTAAGCAGCGCCATACCAAGGATGCGATCAAGAGGGTGATGAATCCAACAAATCCAACAGCCCAGCTTTGAGCTCCGACTCCCATTGCCGAAGCTAATGTAGGAACTTCCGGTGTGGGAACAATTGACGCTAACCCTCGGAGATTGTTGATATTGATGAAGATGAAGAAATGGTCGTGGAGGATGACCAACCTCCGAACACTAGGAAAAGGTCAAGGACAGAGAAAGGAAAATCTGCTTCCTCTAGCCACCTTCCTCCTCAAATTCCTTCTCCTACTCGTCCTAGAGTCGTGGGGATAAGATCAGCAGTTGAGTGATGTGCCTCCTCCGGGACGGGGTGAATAGCTTCGAGTCGTCGTTACCCCGACATGAGCCTCGGGTCAGCCGTGGTTAGGAGGGCTATTGACGTCGACCTCCCCGGCCCACTTCGCCGATAAGGGGATGACCCCGAGGAGTTCTAAGCTCGATCCGGATGGCACACCGTGAGGTAACTCTTCAATTTCCCTTTTGCCTTGTCGCTTGTTCTTTTTAATTTGTTAGATCGATCTCCGAGTTAATCCTTATACGACTTTTCGTGTATGCGTAATCTTACCATGATCGAACAGCTAAGAGCTCGGGAGGGCCTCCATTGAGAGGGAGAGGCAGTGCCCTCAAAGATTATTCCAAAAAGGCTCAAGAGCTTGCGGAATGGAGGGAGAAGTACAACGACTGACAACTCGCTCAAGCCAACGAAGCAAGAAAGACCAAGGCCTGCCGACCTTGAGGCAAAGCAGGTAATCCAAGCTTAAGGAGGTGGAGGCAGAGAAGGAAGCTAATGAGAAGGAGCCGGAGAAGACCAAGATTGAGTTGGCAATGCCTTCCAAGCTTCTCGAAGGAGTAAGGACGTCTTCCTAGTTTCGAAGCCGCATGAAGAACGCTCATTGAGCGGGCGAAATGGCAGGAAGACCTTCAGGTCGCTGTTACTGCTTCTGCTAAGGACGCCCTTGAGAAGTTTAAGGATGGAGATGAGTACTTCAACGCTATTATTGATAAAGCCAGGGGCTTCTTGGAGTTGGGTAAGCGCCACATGGCCCACCGGGCTTTAGTCGACCCTAATTCTGGAGTCTCCTTGGACCAGGTCGCTCAATGGGCCTATGCTCCTCAATATGACATGGCGGCTAGAGGGGGTCATTCATTGGTGCCTTATAATGAAAATGATTTGGCCCATATTGCTCATGAAGACCAAGAAGAGCATTGTGAGCCTTGGGTAGCTCCAGAGTTGGCCCCCAGGACTTTTGATGTGGCTTTACAAGAGCTGGCAGATATGGAGGAGCAGGATGAGATGGAGGCGGAGGGTGAGTTCGACCATCAGGTCTTCTCGGAGTCGGGTAAGCCCTTGAGCCCTCAACAGACCGAACCCCTGAATGAAGAGCAGGCTGCTACCGACGACCGCAACATCTCCGATCAAGCTGTTTGATTTTTTGATTATCTCTGTGTAATGAAACAAGCCCCAAAACACTTTTGTTCTTTTGATTTTTTGAATATTTGGATGCCTTGGCCCTATTTTTTGGGAGGCAAGATACCTTTGTAAGTTTGTTTTTCCCAAGCCTTAGCCCGCTTTTGGGAGGCTTGTTCATATTTAATCGTAGTCAACCCCCCTTTATTGCATGTTGTATGCTTTTTAAAGTAAGTGTCGAGCTAGATGTGGTAGGGTAGATGAGTTATCTTAAGTTTGAGGCCGTCCTGACCCTATGATGCCTTGGTCGACCTCAGACTTGGTTAACTTTTGGAACGAGATTGACTATAAATCTAATCCGTTCAAACTATTTAAGCTGACCAAGGGTCGAGCTAATTATAGCGAAGTCGATTAGGAATCGGACTTGTTAAATGAACAAAGCTGATTAAGAATCGAGCTAATTAGAACAAACTGACTAAGAGTCGAGTTTGTTAGAACGAAGTCGACTAAGAGTCGGACTTGTTAAATGAACAAAGCTGATTAAGAATCGAGCTATTCAGAACAAACTGACTAAGAGTCGAGTTTGTTAGAACGAAGTCGACTAAGAGTCGGACTTGTTAAATGAACAAAGCTGATTAAGAATCGAGCTTGTTAAAACGAGGCTGACTAAGAGTCGAGCTTGTTGGGGTTAATGTAACACTATGCTTGATGGAATGAACTGCGCTTTTCATTGAAGTATGGAACATGCTTACATCAATTCGACACTATAACTACCACAAACTTGAACTTGGAAACTGAAAACTAAAAGTAGTATTTGATGAGGTGAGTGGCGTGCCAAGGATGTTTCAACTCTTCTCCTCCGGGATGAGCTATTATGTAGGTTCCTTCTTTGACGACTCGAGTAACCACATAGGGACCTTCCCAGTTAGGAGATAGCTTATTTTGCTGGTTCCTTCTACCCGTTGCCTCAATCTTTCTCAACACATAATCTCCAACATGGAACGACCTTGCCTTGACCTTCTTGTCGTGATAACTTTTAGTTCGTTGCTTGTAGTTGACCATTCGGAGGTAGGCTGTTTCTCGCTTCTCGTCGATCAGGTCCAAGTCGATCAACCTGTTGGTATCATTCTGCTCTTGATCAAAGAAGGTCACTCTAGCAAGAGGGAATCTCGAGCTCGCAGGTGCCATGGCCTCTCGATCCGTAAGTGAGAGCGAAAGGGGTTTCCCCGTAGGCCCCCGAGTGGTTGTACGAACCGCCCAAAGAGCAAGGGGAAGTTCGTCCAACCAATATTTCGTCGCCCTACGAGCCCCGTCTTGAGCGAAGATAGAACAAGTTTATTTGCCGTCAGCCTTGTCCATTTCCTCGAGGATAGGCGACGTATGATTTCCAATGTTTGATCCCTACTCGATTCATTTCTCGCTTCGAAGGTTTGGGAGAACTCGTAAACCATTGTCGGACACTATAGCACGCGGAAAACCAAATCGACACCAAATGAAGTCCGTGGATGAAGCTCGGGGATAGCATTCTCCTCTGTGATGCGAGCCAGTGGTTTGGCCTCAACCCATTTGGTGAAGTAGTCTACGGCCACTATCACATACTTGCAGCTTCCTCTGCGGGGAGGGAAGGGTCCAATCAGGTCGACGTGCCCCACATGTCGAATGGCCAAGCCGCAATTACCGGAGTCTCGCTCGGCTTGTCGCACATGAGGAAAGTTGGCAAATCTTTGACATTGATCACATTGTTGAACAAAGTTGTGAGTGTCGCCTCATGTGTGGCCGTAGTACCCCAAAGTGATTAACTTGTCGCTGAAAGAGTCCCGGCCCCCGGTGTCCACCACAAATTCCACTATGCACTTCGTGTATCAATAGGGCGACCTCTTGGGTGGATGCACTTTAGTAATGGTCGAGTATAAGATCTTCCCAATGTGTCGCCTCCTTGAATGACATACCTGAGCCTTCTTTTGATAGCTCGAGCCTTCTTCTCGTCATCCTGGCAGCCACCACTTTCTAAGTATGCCTTCATTTCTTCGATCCAACACTTCTCCCGAGTCCAATTTCTTGAGGGATCATCTATGCATTGAATTTTTACTCTTTCATAGGGACTTTCGAGGAAAGAGATAGGTTCATCATGTGGTTCATCCAAAGTGGCTAACTTCGAGAGGAGGTCAGCTAGCCTATCATTGTCCTTCTCGTCCAATTCTTTGAATCTCCTGCAATTCCAAATCTTTTATCGCCCTTCACCAGGTCGCAAGATTTCTGATCGCCGTGGCACTAAGCACCTCGTACTCGCTCTGACCTAGTTAACTATCAATTGTGAATCACAACAAGCCATGATCTTAGTTGCTCCAAAACACTTGGCGTACTCTATAGCCGGCTATCAAGGCTTCCCGTATTTGGCTCCGGTTGGCCGGGAAGCATCGAATTTGAACCTCATGATTCCTCATACACAGCCTCCGTATTCTCGGCTCAACCAAGACAATTCCTAATTCTCCACTAACGTTTTCCTGGTTGGCCGATCTATCCGACATATACCTTCCAACAATCGTCGTGGGTAGGCTAATAGCGACCCGCGACTGTGCTCTTTCCCTTTAGCCTTTTCCCCTTCGAGCTCAGCCGCTCGTCGTCCCTCCTCGTGTGAATCGTAAGCTCGACTCAAGAAGTCTCGCCTAGAGCTTGAGCCTTCAAGCTTTTCGAGGTCGATACTCAATGTCAAATTCAAGAAGGGCAATTGACCAATTGAGTAGCCGACCCGATTACTCTCCTGGGCTTGTGCAATATCTTCCTTAAAGGAGCATTAGTAAGAGAACCACAATTGGACGTGAGACTTAGAAAATAAGCTCGCAACTTCCCTTCAAGGCCACTACTAGAGCATAAGCTCGACCTTCTCAAAGCATTGTAGTATCTAGCTCTCCACATCCGGAGTAGGGCCTCTGCACATGTAGTATACCGGTTTTTGATGCCCTTCATTCTTCTCTAACCAAAACCGTCTGCCATCGATTTATCTCCCACTGATAAACATTACACAAACAAAATTTCACTCAGCCAAAGTGGTCGGGCTACTCAGGAGAGGTGGAAGTAGCGAGGTAATCCTTCAGCCGTTGGAACGACGTAATGACATTCGGTCGTCCCATTCAAAACTTTTCGTCCCCTCAATGCTTTGA